>CM076578.1:1871544315-1871733313 GCA_034641835.2 Pinus albicaulis
ATAGTTGCATGTCATAACGATATGGAATTTAATCGCTCCTCTTCTTTCTTCCTAATTGTAACATATGCACTATCATTCATCTTGGCATAACACTGATAAGAGAAAGGTAGTGCAATGCGTAAACCATCTCTTGTTTTCACTCTTGATATGGTTGTGAAGGCCAGGCCCTGCTACTCTTTATTCTCGATATCAATTGATGGTCATTCTAAATTCAAACCTTGTGACTTGTGAATTGTAAGAGCCCATGCCATCTTTAAAGGAATTTGTTTTTGATTTCCTCTTATCACTGGTGTGATAGGTACAATGTTTGGATTGCTTGCATCAAATGGAACACTAGCATACTTATAAAAAAATCAGTTGTGAACATTGGAAGCTCAGGTGGCTTAGAGGTAGGCATATAGAATATTTCCTTTACATTCCCAAGTGCACCATTCACCAAACCAGCTTCAACCCACAAATTACATGTCAACATAACACGTTGGCCACAACATAACAAAACTTCACGGTCCAGTTGATCATCATCGGCACCACTGATTTCTGAATGCCTTGAATTCACAGTAACACATCGTGCAATTGGATAATTTAATGGTTTCAACATATGCCTATTATGGAAGAAGACCAAATCATTTGTTGAAAACATGTGAACTGTTGCATTAAATAAATCTCTTTCTCTAGGGTGCAGCCTCATATCAGCTAGTGACATAAGAAACTCCCAATCATCAAGAACAAGTTTTGTGTTTCTTATGTTATTGAGGACTCTATGAAAACAAGATTGTTTCTCATTATTCCCTTGCTGGCGAAATACTGTGTCAAGAGTGACAACAATGTTGAATTTTTTCCACAAGACTTTCCATGTTGTATTACCTGCATACAAAGGCTTATCTCTCACAGGAGGTAGTTGGCCAGGGTCACCCACAAGGATGATGGATCTACCACCAAAAGGAAATTTTTTTTTCTCTGGAAATGGTTCTCATAATCGAGCATCTATTTGCATGAATAACATTGATCCTAAAAATATTATTTCATCAATCAATATATATCGAATATGCCTCATTTCTTCTTGGAATACTGCCAATGATTGACCCTGTAGTGGTTTCATATCTTTAATCAAAATTTTTAGAGCAGAGTGGATTGTTTTTGCATGTATATTAAAAGCAACTATTCCTGTTGAGGCAAGAAGAAGCAAAGGAATTTTTCCATTATTTGATAGATTAGAAAGAGCTTCAAAAATACAATGGATAAGGAAAGACTTGTTAGTGCCTGTAGTGCCCTCAAAAGTTAGAAGAAGAGCTTCACAAATCTCATATTCAGCAAAATGCCTTAAAACAATTTCAAAAGCAAGTCATCATTTTTCTGCCAATGAATCTGGAGAGGCAAATGTTCTATTTGAGAGGTCAACAATATCACCCCTTGATATTCCATTCCTTATAAAATTAATAGCTTCTTCAACCACATCATCAGAAATAGTTGTACTTTGAAAGTCAAAGGATATATCAAAATCCCTTCAACCAAGGGTGTGAAGATCAAAAACATTGACATTACTTGGTGGAACCAAGCGAGAGAAAAGTTGTCATTCTTGAAAATAATCCTCAAGATTCATTTTCTGGTTAGAAAAATCACCATCTTCTCCATCTTCAATATCTTCAAAAATTGATGGATTTCGATCAACATGCCATGCTCGATATCGGAAATTCCTCCAATTTTCAACAACAATTTTAGTTGAAAGCCCAATCTCTGCAGAAATGTCACGAAATGGCTTGTACAAGAGAAATTATGTCCAACAAAATGTTTCAAATTCGTCTGAACCGTCACTAGGAATAGAATAAAACCGTGGCCAAACCCAAACAATCGCATGAACATCTCTAGGCTTCCAGGGATATTTTTTACACTTTCTATCAAATGTCCAAGATCTTGTTGTTTCTATCAAAGATAGATGTTCAAGGGAAAAAGGCCTCTTCTGATAATGTTGAACAAAAGTATTTTCAAATGATCATTGCATGCCATCCCTTGATATTTTCCTGAAAAGCTTTCTTCCAAAATTTAATGAAACAAATTTTCGACTACAAATAACAAGAGGTAGCTTAAGAAACATATGGCATGTTTCTTGTGCTCCAATGTCACGTTCAACAATCGTTTCTGAAAGAAACCTTATGTAAGCACATAAAGCATGATCCTCAGAGGCAATAGAATTTGAAATTATAATTAACATATCATAGTAACTTTTAGACCTTTTCTCTTCTTTTGACGCATACTTAGCAATATATTTCAGGACAACATGCCGAGAAAGCAGTAGTTGGAAATCAAAATTTGCACGCCACATTGTTAGAAGGTCAATGTTATGTACATTGAGCCTATCATCATTTCTTGCTGGGTCATATTTTTTTCTTCCTTGATCATCTATGAAAAATCTTGATTCCTTAGAAAGATCCCATGGAGCATTGTACCGGCAAGCGATAATAGTGCCCTTTTTGCGCAAACAAGAATCTACACTACACTTTGTGTGCCTTTGGACATGGTTCAACAATTCTTCATAATCATTATGAGGATTGAAAGAGAAAATATGATCAGTATTCAATACGCAAGGGTCATCATTGAGACTTCTTGGAACCATTATATTGTGACGATGTATTTCACGTGGATTCCATGCAGTTACATAATTGTGAAAGAATCTTTTTACATGTTGTAAATCACAATCATTTGACCAATCAAGTCTTTCCATGTCAGGAGCTCCTTGCAACCATAGGAAACCATGGATATGTTCTGAACCTCTATGTTGCCACTCATATCTAAATAAAATGAATACAGAGTTACTACAAAAAATATAAATAGAAAAATAGTAAGAAATTGACAATGAATAGAAAATAAATTCAACAAAACATACATGTACCATAAGTCTTTTGCTTTAAGATATTTTTGGATAACTTCCTCTCGAAATATATTGAATATATGGTGTGTAAATGTGGCAACAATATGAGGGTACTAGATAACATTCTCAATTTTCATATGATGCTCATTTAAAGAACGAGAATGTGAGGGTACAGGCATGAGGCTATGCAGCTCTAGCCACTTTGTGTTAGCTGCACTCAAAGTAAAAAACAAATGTGGAAATCCCAACTGAGTAATCATGTCAGTCAATTAAACCCGACATTTAGTCCAATATTCCCTTGTAACTCTTAGAGAAGACCCAAACTGCATAAGATGCTCAGCCAACTTATTATCTGGTAAATCAAAAATTTGGTGACGCAAGTACTCAATTGTTGTCGGTGAGTTATCATGTAATTTTTTCTTCACAAAATCTAAAGTAGTTGTTTGGCTATGATGATGCATTATCATGTTTAATAGGTAATATCAGAAGCAAGGATGGCTTCCAAACCTCTAATCATAGTATCTAAGAAGATGCAATGCATACTCATGAAGTTCAACAGTATAAATGCGTGGTTGCAACCAATCAGCATCACCAGTGGGGAAAAATGTGGGGAGTGCCATATCTAATAACCCCTTAGTATTATATTGATTCACCGAAGTTTTTACAATACTGGGGCAATCCATTTCTTGAACATGTGAAGAATCAAAATTATCAAGAAATTCTCTAATTTCTTCCACTTCTCTCCGTTCATTGGGTAGGCGAACAACAAAAGAAGAAGGATGAAAGGGAAAATTTCTCAAGAGGAAACCCTTCATTATTAGCTGCACTGATCTCAGATTCTGCAATATCACAATCAACAAATTTAAGCCTGGAGGAGACATCTGTTGATCTTTCGGGCAGAGCATTCACCGAATCATAGTCAATTACAACATCTCGATAATATTGATCACGTTCAATTTTGAAAAGCAATGCAGCCATAACTCGAGATATTTTTACATAACATTCATAATATTTAGACTAAGCAACATGTCTCCTCACAATTATAAAGTCAAGATCTTCAACATGTCGAGGAAGACTTTGTGCAATTGTAGCAATATCTTGGGGAAAGCTAATTGTGTGTCCGCTGTACTTATATTCCCACCTCGAGCATGTGTCACTTGAAAAATAGGATTTACACGTGATATTAACATTTCTTCAACTTGAGTAAGAACTCTTAAAATATGAGGTTTCTCACCAGGATCCATGTTATTATATCTAGAAAAATGATGTGAACCTCTTTCATTCTTACATCATCTACAAACAGGTCCTTCAAAATCTCTCAAAACCTGGATTCTGGGATATGATTCTTAGCAGATGTGGCACATTTGGACAAATGACAAGCTATCTATATTTTCTCAAAATATTTTATGCACTACAATCATGTTTTCATCAAAATAAATATGATTTGTATTGGCTGGACCATGTGGATAACAATGTGGAAGAGTATAATTTCTTCTAAAATGTACTTGATTTTCAGCACCATGAGATTCCCTTCCCAAATTTGAAACATGTGGAACAGATCTATGACATGGTCTTTCCAAATTTATGGTCTACATTTATGGAACCTGAGAGGATGATAAGGTTTCTTTACCATAAATTTTTTAAAATTGAATGTCCAAATAATTAGAATTGAAAAAATGAAAAAAAAAAATTCAAACTCATGCAATATTTACATTTTTTTGGCGATGTGGATGAAGGGTATGAGATGGTTGCTCTTCACTTCTAACATCATTGGATAGAACATTTGGTAATTTATTTTCGATGCTTCTATTCAAATGAATTTTTTCCTGTTTAAACAAAATAAAATTCATTATAAAGCTAAATGTCCAACAAATAAAGATTTAAAATTGTACAACTAACGATAAATGACAAAAGGAGGAAAGTATCAAATGCATTCAACATTTACATTTTGTTGGCGATGTCGATGAATTCTATGAGATGGTTCCTCTTCACTTATAACATCAGTAGATGGAACATCTACGAAGTTAATTTGTATGCCTCTATTGAAATGAGTTTTGTCCTATTTGAAGAAAATAAAATATGCAATAAAATTCATGTCCAATGTACTAAAAATTCAAAAAATGAAAAATCAAATCAAATACATTGAACATTTACATTAGTTTTCTGAGTTGATTATCGAGGAGAATGTAGTGGAAGGTTATGACGTGCTTCATATTCAATTCTCATATTAGTAGATGGAAGACTTGGGGAGATAATTTATAGACCTCTATTAAAATGAGGTCTATCCTATTCCAAGAGAATAAATACCTTATAAGTTTAGTAAAAAAAAATGTAAATAGAGGAATGTAATAAAACAAGCACTATTGCAGCAACTGCAAAAATATCATTGGGTTACCTCTATTGTTTCACATGAAATGCTATCAGGGATGACTGATTTTGTTCGTGGAACAACATTATTTTGAGAAGGGAGATTGGAATATATGATGTTTTGACCTGCTGGATCCAAATTATAAAAAAAATGGCCAATCAAACTATCATCCAAGTCATCACATACAATGTCATCATAGCCTTCACCATGGATGTTTTGCAACCTTTGGCCTTTCTCACAAGATGTAATTGCGGAGATAGAAGGGTTAGGGTGAACATTTGCATCTACGCTATAAATATGATGTTATTCCCTATTGCGAGATGTTTCCCCAATATTATGAAAATTTTCAGGAGAGCATTGAAAAACAAAATTATGCTGACAAGGAGCATATTCTGGCAATGAAGTATCAAGGGAAATGTCATTTCCATGATATCATTCATAGTACGATACTTACGAGGAATCATAAAATCATTTTGAAGAGTTGTTTCACTCGTTATTCTATGATATGTATCTCTCCTATGCTCATTTATTGTGACCTTATTTTTTTGATACCATAAACGACGACTTTCATTAGACTTGTCACGCGATGCTGGTGACTAATTCTTTTTTCTTATATGCTTGCATGTGCCTTCAGATGACATGTCTACAACTAATACTAACATATTTATTATGGAACCACAAACATGGAACATATAACATATCCAATATACATAAACACAAAAGAATGAAAAAGGAACACTTTTTTTTCCAACCACATAAAAACATTAAAATCGTATACGTTATTTTTCCAACCATGTAAAGTTATGAAAACATAAAATGATTTTTCCAAATCGCTAAAAAGAAAAATGGATTTTTTCAAATGGCCAAAACAAAAAAGGATAAAATTTCGTGTCTCATATTATAATTGTAATGGGAAATCCATATAACCAGAACAAAATACTATAAGAACTATATGAATTGGAAATATATCTAAATATTTGGAACTATATACCATCAAAATATAAATGTAAATAATAAAATTAACCTAAAGATATAACTTTTTTTTAGAACCAATGAGAAAAAACTAATGCAAACACCATGTACAAAATAAGTCACAGTAATTATAATTATAAAAACAAAGAAAAATGATAACATCCAAACACATTCAAATGCAATTAAGAGAACTAAAGGGAACACATTCAGAATGGAGCCATATAAATATCCATAGAATTGTAATTTTAAAGTCTTAGCATACATATCCAAAAGTATGTAAAGTAAAAAAAAATGGAAATATTTTCCAGAACGACTAAGAGAATATGAAATGACTAATATCCTAAGACTCCACGTCCATATCTAATGGTGGAATCTCATCAATAGAATCCATACGAGGAGAAATTGTAAAAACATTCTGAGACTCGATCAAATCGTTACATTCTTGCAACGTTGGAGACCAAAATCCATGCATCTATTGATTAGTTGAATTATCAATATCTGTTGGGAAGCAGAGGCCAGTGATCATGTCAAATAATAGGCAAGGAACTTCACTACATTTGCACATAAGAGCCACACCTTGGACTGTTCGAAATGGAAGATAACCAGGACATTTGATATTTATATTTGTAGACATTCCCTCCAACAACTTCCGTATGAAGCCCTAATCATCCTCAAAGTAGTCAACTCTTTTTTCAACACATGGGTGACCAAATTGGAAATTATCTATTTCTTCAATTGACCATATAGAAGTGGAGCCATCATTGATAAGACATGTCAACTAATTCTTGCATATTTCTAATGACATACATCGTATGTCAGTGATTGGGACAAATGAAAAACCCCATTCATTTTTTATTACATAAAACCAGTAGATTGTATATCCATATTGAGGATAATCTTCATACTCTATGTTGAGATAGAGCCAAAAAAATTTACTTTTATAAAACACTCCATTCTGAGGGGGTGAAGTGCCACCAAATGGAAGATCAACCCTTCGCCAAACCCTATCAAGACTACTGTAAACATAAAATTTAAACTGCATTCTATCATAGATATGTTTTAGAACAACCCAGTCATATTTGTCGATGCTTACATTTTCCAATAACGAAAATAATCCCCAATCTCTAATTCATATTCGCCCAATTTTTTTTAAGGCCTCTGTAAATGGATTCATTACAAAATAGTTTCGTGAATGGGAGAATTCATTTGGTAAGGATAAAACTACCATTGCTCCAATAGTAGACTCTACTTTGTTTCTTGAATCTATGAATCGCAAAGGAAAATGAGATATGTGTCCATTTTGATTAAGGTATTCGACAGCAAAATAATTGTCTTCATTTTTTAGGAAAGCAACCATAAATCCAAATTCATTTGTACAGATATGCTTTCAACGCAATAAGAAAGAAGGATTTTTTAAAACATTCTTCCATTTCTTACAAACAATGCTAAACTTTATCACAACTGATAAAGGGAGCCAAAGGAAGACAATTTCAAGAATTTCAAACGGAATACAACTCCAAATAGTTGGATCCATGATAAAACAAGGAAATCACCTAACATAAAAGAAAACACACATGATGTCAACAAAACAATTTTCAATTAATGGTGAATAGAATTAAAATTAACATACATATGTAATTTTCCATCTAAAAATATAGTAAAATGCACATATACATAATGTATAAAATCATATGAGCCACAAGAACATTATTACAATAGTTAAAAAGAACTCACAATTTTATTATTAATCTTGATAAATAATTTTTTATGTCTCTATTAATGTCTATGTTTAATATTGATGTAAATGTTTATGTATTTTATATATATATATATATATATATATATATATATATATATATATATACATGGACCAAAAGATATGAAAATACCAATTTTTTTAATTCTAATGTCATTGAACCTAAAAAAACATTAAGTTAAATTCCAATGTCATAGAACCTATGTAAACCTAAAGTTATCAATCCTATTTTTTAATGAAATATCAATATTGATGTTTAACCTCAATGTTCACATTAATGTATAAATACGAAATTTATTTTTATATAAATTTATCTGTTTAAAATTAACATGTGTATTTATTATTAATATTTTTATGACGTAAGGCATTCTTATTTGAAAACAACTTCCCTGGCTGCCAATGTGTCCATGTGTGAGCCATTGGATCAAATGTTAGACGATTGAAATGTTTTAGGCCATTAGATCCACAAGTAAATAGTTTTGTATTTACTTTTTTATAATGTTAGTTTTTTTTTTTTCATAATAAGTTAGATTGATTTTAGGTGTATAATAGAAATGTTGTAATGTTATGTTTAACATGTTGAGTATGTCAAATTACACAAAAATAAAAATAAAAGTAAATTAAATAAAAAATAATAATAATACTAAACTATAAAAACAGCCCATGGTATTCACCTTATCTGAAAACAACTTCCCTAGCTGCCAATGTGTCCATGTCTGAGCCATCGGATCAAATGCTAGATGATTGAAATGTTTTAGGCCATTAGATCCACAAGTAAATAGTTTTATATTTTTTTTATAATGTTAGTTTTTTTTTTTCTTTTTAATAAGTTTGATTGATTTTAGGTGTATAAAACAACCCATTAAAATTAAATATCAATATCTTTTTTAATGTTAATTAATATTAATAATAAATACACATGTTAATGTAAAACATATAAATTTATAGAAAAATAAATTTAGCATTTATACATTAATGTGAACATTGAGGCTAAACATCAATATAGATATTTCATTAAAAAATAGGATTGATAACTTTAGGTTTACATAGGTTCTATGACATCAGAATTTAACTTGATGCTTTTTTAGGTTCATTGACATTAGAATTAAAAAAATTGGCATTTTCATATCATTTGGTCCATATAACATTATGCTATTTCATAATCTAAAGTAAGTTTTCTTATTATTAACTTTAATTTTTTCAATATTCAAATTTGTTATTAAATTAAATATTTATTCTTTTTATTAAAATTAATAAGTATTGAAATAAATTCATTCTCAGCTTAAAAACTTAGAAATTAGAAAAATGTTAGTATTAAAAAGGAATCCATCAGAGAATTCATCATTAATAATGGATCTATCTGGGCTTTAAGGACCTTCCTTTTATAGTGCATTGGAAAATATATTGAATTCCCTCTTTCTCTATATGCTCAAAGACTCTCTCAAAGAGTGCTTGCCCATGTATTTAAAAAGCATAGCCCATGTATTTAGAAAGCATAGCGAGACTAATAAGGCCTTCATTTTGAATATGTAAATCCTTCTTCATCGTTTTTATCAAATTATTTAAATTTATTTAATTGTAAATTTATAAACTAAGTAATAATATATATAATAGATTTAATGAAAATTTTGAATGTTTGGATCAAGATTTTAAAATTAAAATTGATTTGACCATCATCAAAACCCCTAAAAACATTTAAATCGGAAGGTTTGACAAGTGTAATCTAATTGTTTAAAAACACTAACCATATCTAACCAAACATTTATAGAAAAAACCATTTTTTTGAAAATATATTACTTATTTAAACCAACAATTTGATAATTTAACTACAACCAACATGTAAATAAAAAATATTATTTAAGTCTCCAAATATATGTAAGCTATTTAAATATAAGTCTTCAAATATATGCAAGCTATTTAAATTAATTTTTTTTGTGGATTTATTAAGAACAAGGAAAGCAACCCAATCAACATCAATTTATATAATACGGGAGCGGATCAATAAAGTGGTCAACCTTTGACCATTCTAGAATCTCATCCTTCACACGTCTCCACAAAAAACTGCCCTCCATGAATCCAATGGTTATTGCAACTCGTGCCTTAGAACTTCTTGATCTGACAGTAACCGCACTCAAACTCATTCAACCTTTAATGTTTTGGAGAGCACGCGATATAAGTGGTTTTAAACAATCACCTGTCGTTCACTGACACATATCGCATGGACTACAAAATTTACTGACCACCACTTAAAAGTTGTGCGAGGAATCCACCCGAGGTTTACAAAACCGCTTCCACGTTGAAACTCGATTTCTTGCGTGGAATGAGATTGGGTATACAATGGTTTGACTCTTATATAAATCAAGTACAATAACTCAAAATTTGTATCTTCTCAGTAATGACTGCTCAATCTATTCACTATTAAACCAAATTATGGAATCCTCAAGAATTCAATATTAACCGCAATTCAAGCCTTTACTGTTTTAGCACAATTACAAAAGCAGAAAATAAAAACACAGTGTCGGTTCTAAATAAACCATAATCTAGTGAAATAAATTCGTTCTTAGCTTAAAACTTAGAAATTAGAAAAAAATTAGTATTAAAAAGTAATCCATCAGAGAATCCATCATTAATAATGGATCTATCTGGGCTTTAACGACCTTCCTTTTACAGTGCATTGGAAAATGGATTGAATTCTCTCTCTATATATGCTCAAAGACTGTCTCAAAGAGTGCTTGCCCATGTATTTAAAAAGCATAGTGAGACTGATAAGGCCTTCATTTTGAACGTGTAAATCCTTCTTCATCGTTTTTATCAAATTATTTAAATTTTTTTAATTGTAAATACTATATCATTTACAATAAGTAATTTATAAACTAAGTAATAATATATATAATATTTTTAATGAAAATTTTTAAATTTTTAATGTTTAGATGAAGATTTTTAAATTAAAATTGATTTGACCATCATCAAAACCCCTAAAAACATTTAAATCTGAAGGTCCGACAAGGGTAATCTAATTGTTTAAAAATGATAACCATATTTAACGAAAGATTTATAGAAAAAATCATTTTTTTTAATATATTACTTATTTAAACTAATCAATTTGATAATATTTAACTACAACCAATATGTAAATAAAAAATATTATTTAAGTCTCCAAATATATGTAAGCTATTTAAATATAAGTCTCCAAATATATGCAAGCTATTTAAATTAACTTTTCATGTGGATTTATTAAGAAGAAGGAAAGGAGTAAGTTGACTATAATTATTTGTATTTGTCCCTTTGTTTTCTTTCAAGAAATTATTTTATGCTATATTTACTTATTTTATTACACAAAAGTTTCACACTTGACAAATATTACTATTGTGATAGATGTTAGCCGAATCCTCAACCTGGCTATAAGACCATCCTATGGGATAGGTTGAACAGGTTCTTCCTTTATGCATTTTTTATTAAAATCAGAGTAATAGATCATTATAGTCTGATTAATTATGTTTTATTTTTCTCATTGGATGCTTTACGAGATTTTTTTTCTGTATTTTTTTTCATGTCTTTATTTTATTTTAAATTATCTAGAGAAACGAATATTATTAGACATATGTTTCAAGGTACTTTCATTATGCATATCCATTTATGCTAATAAAAACACATGTACGACCTCACATTATTCCTTTTTTTGGTAAGGGTAAAAAACATCTTGCTTGATCCATCAATTCAGAGCTTTCAAGTTTCAACCCCTACTTTTCTTTATTGTCGTAAAGCCAATTTAACTTTGTTTCAATCGAACTTGACCAACTTTTAACATCGATTGGGCCTCTAAAGCCACCATATTTTGAACTTGGGTCTTTATTGTGCCAATACCCATTCCTACTCAATTGACAACAACTCGGTGGACATGTACAACCTGGCATTCAATAAATTATTATATAAATGCTTCCTTTAACTATTAATAAAACAATATATGTACATAAACATTGTTTAAAAAATAATTGGGTTGCAAGGGAAACCACCACACGCACTAGCTACAATGCCTTTAAACTCCCCAAAGTAAATACCAGAACTATATATATTGAATTTTTTTGGTTCTCATACAGAGATTGTTAGATTTACATGCTTGTCTCATTAGGTTCTTGTTTACATACCACTTCAAGGTATTAATGGTCTGTCTCAAAGATATGTTTACTAATATCATTTTATCACAACAATCTGGCATTTTCAGAACTGGATGATGTGCTTGTTTTTCCTAATTCTTAGTGATGATTGTATATCACCAACAAAAGATTTTTCCTCTCTCACATATATTCTGTTAAAAATTGTAACTCTTTCCCAGTAATAAATAAATGAATCCAATAAGTTTTTGATCTGGAATAATTGTGCATAGGAATTAGGAGGATACCAATTTTCTAACTGGTTAGAGAGGTGTGAGACCATATAAATATGTTGTATAATAGAGAAATTACAGTATACAATTTAGAGACACATAGAGGAGGAGGAAAATGTCTCAAGTGAGAGTATTTCCTTAGAAAATACATCCTTGGGAAACCGTTTGGAACTTCATGTCATTCTGAGGATGGTGCCAAGACTAAAGTGAGATGTGTAGACCATTATATGTTGATCCAATAGTGACATTGCGTAAACAAAAGTTGGGCACATGAAGCCATATTTTCCACCAAATTTTCAGTGGTTTCAAATATTATTACAGAAAACCTAAATTGTCGGTATCCTGTAAGTTATAAGTTTTGTGTAATTTGTTTAAATCGACTTTGAAATTGGAGAAAACCTAAATTGAGAAAACCCCAAATTGAGAAAAACTAAATTGTGTAATTTGTTTAAATCAAAGGTCTCAGAAATTATTACAGAAAACCTAAATTTCTGGTATTCTCTAAGTTTACCTTCGAGAGATTATTAAAAAAAATAAAAAATAAAAAACCTAAGTCGTTGGTATCCTTAATAACTTACAGCGTTACAACCTTGACTTGACCATGCATCTTTGTTATGTGCAGTATCAATTTATACACAAATTTATAAATTCAATACAATACAATACAAGTTTTTAAATAAGGTTTTATATATATATATATATATATATACTAAATCCCTCAATCTATTAGGTAACATATCACATTTTTAACCTACTCAATATGCTACGGTGCTAAGGCTCAAATCTACATCATAGTAAAATTTGTTTTGTAACCAATATGACTGTAATCCTAATCCAAAATTTTCACTATAATTTACATCCACAATTAATATTTGCATCCTTCTATTCTCTAGTTGCGTGGCTCATTCAGCATGAGTACCAAAACATAGAGGGCCTGAGTTTTACATACCTCCCAATTTCTATTGAGACTGGAAAATTTTAATAGAGACCGAATATATGGCACTGAACCTAGGATCAAATAGAAGCTTCACATACCTACTTAATAGATTCAATCTATTAGATACCATTCAATGTATGAAATTTAGGAAATTTCTCTACAGTATTGAAAAAAACCAATTAACAACAAAATTGGACTAACCTTGATATCAAATTGAAACTTGTGAAGAAACAATACACTTGCACAACATGTTTATCAAATTAAACTTGTAGCGTCTCATCGATTCCTTTTAAATAAGTTTCGCTTCTTTTTGTATTGAATTTGTTTTGTGGAATTTGAATGAGATTTGTCTCAATTAAACAAAACTATAATAAATAAAGAATATGGAACATGATGGCACACACATGTCCAATGGTGGTGCTCCATGGCACTCCATTGCATGCCATGGAGTAAGTTACATTATGTAAGTATTATTATTATGTAACATACAATTATTAAAATATAAAAAAATATTATTAAAAGAATAATTAATGATTAAAATATAAAAACAATTATTGTTACATAGAAATTAAACATAATAAATTCATATAATACCAAGAAAACATAACACTTTGGCATGTTATTCTATTCTTAAATAACAATAAAACATAATAAATTCTATATCATTAATTGTGAATGAACCATTTCTCGTTTCAAAATGTGAAGAGGCATACGTTTCAGGTTTTGAACTGTTATGAATGAAAATGATTGAACATGTGGCTATATAAGACATTTCAAGTAGCTATATGACATGTTTCATAGTTTTATGGTGGTTCAAATAGTGGCGGCCTTTTTGGGACATTTCATGAAGCCACAACTTCAATGATGTGAATTTAATTAGCATTAATCTTCATATGTGGTCAATAATTAATGGCACAGTAAAATTTTAATTATAATTTGGTAAAAATTTTATTTAAGTGGGGTTTAATCACTTGATTTAGATATGCAAGGGAGTTATGTTCATCAATCTTATCCATTGATGTAGTGGCAACGACGACAATATTCCATCATCTTGTATTTTCTACCATCAAATTGGAATTTGTGATTAACAAAATGATTAAAGTTGAAATTTCCAACATGGGGACGCCTATCGGCATAATTACTAGATATATATATATCACATTATTATCATCATCATCATTATTTATGTTAAACATATGTAAATAGTTATGGTTATAAATTTCAACCTTTATTTTGTGAATATTAATAAGAATATTCTACAATCCATGGAGATTAAATCCTAACATCCACCTAATAATTATTAAAAATCAAATTAAAATTATAAAAACCCTATTCCAAAATATACAATTAAGAGTAAATATTAAACATAATGCTTAACTCAATCATTAATTTACTAATTTTTCCATTTGATTAATCAATAAAATAATATAATATTATTACATAATGACAAATTCATGTGGAAAATGAATAAATATTGTGGGGTGGTGATGAAAAAACTAGCTTATGAAGTGATGGTGACGCAAGAAGTAGATTCAAACCCCTTTTCAATGGTATAAAGTTGTTTGGAAGTGGAATTTTCCAATAAAGATATCCCTCTTTCTATGGTGGTGCTAAATAAAAATATCCTCACCCAGGATAATCTCCAAAGGCGAGGCTAGAAAGGGCTTACAAGATGTTGCCTATATCGTGATAATCAAGAGTTAGTGACACACATCTTCTTGGATTGTGTTTTGTTGATAGGTGGTGTGGAGAACTATTTTTTTTAGGAGGTCTACACAAGAGTGTGGTCAAGTAGGTCATTACTGAAATGTCTCACATAGTAGACTAAAACCTCGGCCTTGGAGCATCTTTCCATCCCTCTAGGACTATTCCTTTGGAAAATATGGTTACTCTTGAATAAAACCAAGTTTTATAATCAAATCTCGAATATTTGACAGGTGGTGCACAAATAAAAAACTACAATGAAGGAACTCAATAGAAATGGTTTAACAAAGAAATGTGCAATTCCTGTTGGACCTAGGATAGATAATTCCAAGGCTTGGGCTTATTTGATGGAGCCAAAAGTCATTTTAAGGATATATGTGGAGCGAGAGTTGCATTTCACATGAACAACAATCACACTTCCCTTCTTAGCATAGGTTTGGGGTTTGGAACTAATAATAAAGAAAAATTGTTTGGGCTTAGCTCATCCTTGACTTTGCAATGTTTAGATAGGTGAAATTCTTACAAATATTTTGTGATTCTCTAGTGGTTATTGATTGGTTCTTGGGGATCGACACATCAAATATTTGGCCCTAAATCCTTTGCCACAAAGAATTTGTCAATTACAGAATTTTTTCAGGGAGCTAGAGGTATCACATATCCACAGGGAACACAATGTTGATGCAAAAAAAAGATCAAAATAATCATTACTCCAACCTATATGACATTTAGTGATTAAATAAAATTACATTGATGTCCTATGGGTGAATGGAATCAACATTTTTCTGAACTTATGCTATTATAATTGTTGGGACCTTGCATGCAAATTTATGTTTGAATGTTTATGTTCTGGATTAGTAGATTTCCATAGTTATTGATAGAGTTGTTTTTGTCAAATTGTATCAATAAAAGGCTTCATTTGACTTGTGCCTTAGCCAAATAGAGAAATTCGAAATTCGACATTAGCAGGATGACTTGAGTTGTAGTTAGAAGGAGTGAAATGGATGAGTCACTTAGTTAAATCATTCAATTCGATTTTTTGGGCTAGAAGTAGAGATTTTCATGAGTCGATTGTTAATATGTAGCAATATAGTGGAGTTATAGTTAGTGAAAATTATTTATCTGAGCTCTAGTCATGAATAGAGTTAGGAGGAGCTCAGTTGAGTAGCGGTAATTGTTGTTAACTCTTTAATGTCTCAGTTAAATAGTCAATTTACTAAAAATATCCCTAGTAATGCATGCAATTTGAATTCCCTAGTTGAGTTAGAGGAAAAGGCACATTGTAATTATACATTGTATACTATTGACTATAGAGGTATTGCATTGAAGAAAATCAGAAATTTCTCTTGGAATTGTGCAAGGAAATAGGATATTTTCCTCTTTTTTAGGAGCTAATTTCCTCAGGAATTACACAAGGAAATAGGAGGAAGGTTGAGGCCTTTTTTGGATAAGTTTTGGTCAGAGCAGGTGGAGATCAGTATTCCAGTGCAGGTTAAGCTTTAAGGATTTAAATTTTCAATGTAATAGATCCATATTATCATCTGATTTAATACAAACATATGAGGGTTTTTCCCTGGTTGGGATCACTAGTAAAAATATGATGTTCATTGTGATTGAATGGTTACATGTGTTTCTATTATATGTTTTCCTTTTCGCAGATTGAGTAGAAGAAATTTGTGTCTATTTTTTTTATTCTAAATCCATTAATAACTACAAATTTCGAGTTATTTCTACAGTCTTGGAGGATGTATTTGAACAATAAATTGTATACTTTCATTTCTTTGAAATAACAAGTATACATTTTTTATGTGGGAAAACAAATAATAATAATATAATAATATAATATTTATATTGTAATATTTAAATATTAAAATAAAATTACAATCAATGCTCGACCTTCCATATTAACTCATCCAAATGTTAAAGCACAAACTAATAATTAACTTATTGCATGATCTCATAAAAATACTAGTTTTAGGTAGATTTGAAAAGTGGACCAACTAATTTCTTTGGCTATGAAACATACTCTTGATAATGACTATTTTTCTTATCAAAATAATCTGCCCAACTATTTAAAAATAATAATAATAATAATATTTTCTTTCATTTTTTTATTTTTATTTTTAAATGCTTTATAAATATATCCCCACTGTGGGTGAGAAGTTGCGAAAGGGAAAAGTATTAGCATTTAATAGAAAGGTGTGTGGCTTTCCCCCACATATGTTTGCATGAAATAGAAGTTAGTGTGATGGAGATGAAGTTTTATATAATTATGATAGCTTCTATTTCCATACAGTTGTGGTGGAGGGTTCACAACAATGAGGCATCCTTCCTATCTCTGATGTAGGCGAGTATACTTTTGGAGCATCTTAAATTTCTACTGAAAATTCAATGGAATTATACTCTAATCATTTCCCTTATTTCAATATTGATTATTTCTTGGTTTAGATACTTATGTGGAGATTTTATTGAGATAGTTTGTTCCTGAGAAGCCGCAAACATGTTCCTTTTGAGACAGAGTATTCTTGTAGTGGGTGAAACCAAGAATTCAGAGACATTGTCGGTATTATACATACTGGTGGAGTGGTTATGAATTGGCTCCTTCTTCCATGGAGGCTATGGATATTTCATAGGTTTTCTTCAATATGATCCTCGAGCCTAATCGAGCATCTCTACTAGTGGTATTTTCAATCCTCTTAGTCTTGAATTTCCTTAATTTTCGAATTTTAATTGTGGGTTTTTTCATGGTTATATGTTTTGGGGACAAGGAGGGGGGTTTGAATGTTCTTTCCTGAAGCTTTGACTATTAATTTTCCTCTTTCCCATTGATTCCATTCATTACTCTTCCTTTATCTATAGATTTTTTCTCTATTTCAGTCCCCTTGGCTATCCCTCTTTGTGATCCTCCCATGTTAATTCTCTTGTAGCTGTATTTCTCCCTTTCTTTGTGACCATTATGAGCACCCAAACTTGACAATGCATGTGCAACTGCCAAGGTGGGTAGGGTGGTCACAAAGGTGAGGAAGGCTGATTTCCTTAAACTCAAACATGTGGCCAAGGTCAAGTTCATGAAGTAGCAGATATTTACTTTGTTGATGTTCAATTAGATATCTGAGTGGAGATTCAACATATTAAAATTATGCTTATTAATGAACGCCTCATTTTTCAGAATCTGATATTATTGAAGAGTTTTCCCACTGGGTTCCTGACCTTGGTCCTACTGGGGGGAGATAGAATTTGTATCTCAACTCAATTACTTTCCATTGGATACTCAAAACTCTTCTTGGTAGAGTTCTAAAGAAAAAGAAAGAAGAACAATACAACATGTTTTCTCCCCTAAATGATATCAAGTGAGCTCAAATATTTCAACGGTCTTCTCAAGAAAGTCTAGACGCCCAATTAGCTCACCTAGAGAGCTACTTACATTGTCGGTCTAAGCCTTGAGCCTCACCAAGCTTCAGCACTAAATACTCTGCGCCAATGACCTCTTCGAACTCCTAGAGCTTCATGTTTTACAAAAATATTTTCTTCTACAGTTTTCTAGTCGATAAATTGGTTTAATTTCAGCTAATTTTGTATCGGTATGACTTTCTTTCAGAAGTTTTCCAATATATCTGGTTTCCCTAGTGGAAGATTGAAACTACCTTTAGTGATCATAGAAAGCCATGAACAAATAACACATACATGTTAATGTTTTGAATTTATAAGACAATACAGTCTTTAACTTAAAAAAAAAATTATAAATATTATTTATTTTAAAATTTCTAAATTTTTATTTTAAAATTTTAATTGTTTTATAAATATTTTTTATTTTTATTTTTTAAATATTATATGAATACAATTTTGTAGATACAATTTTTTTTTCAAGTTTTATACATATTATTTACTTTAAATAATTGATTTATTAATAACTCATATTATTAGATGCTATTCATTAATATATTAATATATTAATATTTATTCACCTATATATATATATATATATATATATATATATATATATATATATATAATCTTTTATCACACAAATATATATAAATATATATATAGATCCCACACATTATATATATAATACTTTTTCCCACACACACAATGTTGTGTGTTATTTTTTTTTCCTTTTTTCCTAGGAAATATTCATGGGGATCCTCTCAAAGGGATCATATTCTATAACTCCAAGGGTGTTGAGGACAATTTATTGTGTGACCTCCCATTAGTGAGGTGCTTTAGCAACGAGAATTGACCGTATGAACTCCCATTAGTGAACTCCCATTAGTGAGGTGCTTTAGCAACGAGAACTTCGTTAATTAAACAAACTCTCTGGACTAGAAAAAAACAACTTCTACTTAAAAAAAAAAAAAATGTATTTCATCATGTTTTTTCATTTAATTAGTTGTAAACAAAATAATTTTGATTCCCCTTTGAGTTACAAATAATTTCAATTCCCCTCATACTTTTTCGAAATAAATTTTATCTCTCTTAAACTAATTAAATTTGTAATTATTTTAACATTTAATTTCTTTGTAAAATACTAATTTAGAAATTTTTTATTTAAGAAAAATTGCATTTAAATATAAAAATATTTTTTTTTTCATAATTTAGAAATTTGTTATTTAAATAAATTGTGTTTAAATGTAGATTTTTGTTTCCATGCAATTTAAATGTTGGAAAAGATAAATTTAGTAGAAAGTGCTTTCAAACTAGATCAAGGAATGTAGAAACAAAAGGACTAATGAAATTTACCAAGGGAGAGGAAGTTGGTGTGTCCCATTACCAACTTGTTTAAATTATTTTAATTGACTTCACATAATTCCCAAGTCATCATCCAATCTTTGCATTGGTTGACAACAATCAGGGACGCTACTTGAGCTGCTAACTAATAAAAAAAAAGATTGTAGAAGCATAATATTTTCTTATATTTTGGAAGCCATGCCTGAGAAAAATAGGGACTCCATTCCTCAACCTTCAACTTCCTAGCTCTCCAATTCCCAAACACTGCAAAAAGTGTCTTGAAAAATGAAAAATTGCAAACACTTTTCATACCAAACGCCACATACAAGGTTTGACGCACATATGATAAATAAGAGGATGGAGCCTTCTGCGAGGAGGCCCTATAAATGGGGTCATACTCATTCCCCATAACATGTAACACTTAAAAATTACCAATCAATATCCTTTGCTCTGTGTAAACCTAAACACTCCAAAAAAATCCATGATGAAGTTAATTAATATACCTTGCAAGCCCCATAGCACCGGACAAACGAAGCAACATGTGAAACCTCCAAATGATGCTTTTAATGCATCACAAATGGCATCAATTCCATATATAGGATGGGATGGAAATAGGACATCTCATTGATCTTTAGGATTCTAGAGGCCCTCCTGGGCACTTGAATTGCCCTCCGAGTCAACAAGGGAATTTTACATTCTAAGAGTATGGAAAGAGTGCACATTGAGGAAGGAACTCGTATGAGAATGAATTCTTTGGAAGATACATAAAATCCTGGGTTTGGAAGGAGTGGACCCAAGCTACAAATTCCTTATTGTATTTTTTGAGACTCTATTATGATTAATTTGGGAAGATGTAAAGCTTTGGAGCAAAGAGTAAGACTTCACTTGATTGTTGGTGGTTATTCTTAGACTCCAAAATAATATGAATTCTATAACATGCCACCCCTTTATTTTAATTTTAATTACACATCACATTTTATTTTTATTTTTCAAATAAAATTATTTATTAAATATAGATAATAGTTGAATTAGTTTATTTTCTATATTTTACTTAATATTAATAATGGTATAATTTTGATTTATTTTTTCAAAGAAAAGAAACACTAGATGTAATTTTAAGGCCTCTTAAATAATGTAACATATGTTTCTCAAATGAATTAAATTTATCATTTCTCCAATAAAGGTGATTAATAAAGACATGGAGGTGGTGGGTTTATATTGCCATTGCTATAATATACAATTCTGGTAAATGTCACCTTGATTTGGTTTTACATTAAAGTTTTGTGGATCCATATCATTTTATTGAATATGGATTTATAATAGAATGGGAAGATCTTGCTTCCAAAGAATTTGATAGGGAGAAATTGATGATTTGAATTTTTTTCTATTATTTTGTTTTTTTTTTTTATGACTGGATTTTTTTCCATCTTTGCAATCGAATTTTTTTATTATATCTTTTTTCTTTATTTTTTCCTTGTCAAATTATTTTCCTCTTTCCTCCCATTATCTCTGTCATTTTGTGAATGGAATCCAAGCTCTATGAGAGAGGTTTTATACCTGATAGCTAACTTGAGAGATCTCAAAGTCTTCTCATCGTTGTATTCTCTCTCAAACTATTTGGTCCCTCAACCCTTCACACTCCTCCATTCCCATCGTAACCTATCAACGAGCACAATGTCAAAGAGGTGTTAGAGGATGAGGTTATTCGGGTGGTGCACATGCTAGGTTCTATATCCTCTCACCTCTATGACAACTATACTCCTCCAAAAGTGACAACCAAACTCCTCCAAAAGTGAAACATGATTTCAACTTTTTGGATGATGACATCTGACCAGAGAGGAAAATCCTCACGGACATGGAGATGCTAGAAGACTTTGTCTCATGTGTGTCAGGTATTGAGCATATGCAAGGTATGGAAAACAAATACCTCCACACACTACATATATAATAGCAATTGAATATGCTCCTTGGAAAAGTTCTATTTGGAGTATCGTTATATGAGGGACAAAATCGTGATGACGCTTGAGGGAGTATAGTAGAAATTAATGGACTTTGAGGGTCATTTGGCATGTATTAAATGTTGGAGATAACCCCAACTGCAAACCTAAGTAGTATGACAACAAAAATTAAATTTTTGATTTGATTTCAAAGGACACTCTAGTAGCAAAGTTTTGGTTTGAACTTGCACTCCACCGTGCATTCATTTCCTATTTTTAAAATCCTTGAAAAACCAATTTTTGTTTACAAGGCCGTCGCCCTTTTCTGAAATGCAAGTTGTGGTTTAAAAATCATGCAACCTCGCATCTTAACACCATACACCTACCCGCCATAAACTTTATGCACCAACCATTTTAATTGCAACGCATTTGTTTTAAATTTAAACTGTCCACGTAAGTTTCTGTGGAGCCCACCAAGTCCACGTCACCATCTCTACAACCAATGAGCACTTATCGAAAGCTTTGAAGCTTGCATCATCCTCCTCCAAACCACCACGATAAACTCGCCCCACCATACCACGTCGATAACCCTCCAATGAATCAGAGTCATATCGCATGATTTCGTGCATAAATCATCACCCCTCCGAAACTGCGTGATAAGGCAGGTCCCACCATCTGCTAGCTCAATGCCCTCAACCAATGACACTCTTTCGCAAGCTTTGGAGGTCTAGTCATACAGCGCGATGATCGATGCGGTAACCCATCGCATGAATTATTAAAATGTTTTGCATTATGGTTTGAAATCTGCACAATATATATTTTGTAAGGTTTTGAACTTTGGTTAATGTTTTATTTGGTTTTATGCACTGTGACAATAGTGTTATTGAAAACTTAGGATAATTTTTTAACATATGTACTGTAAACATATATGTTTACAATACATATATAGATAGAAGAGAGGGACTATGTAAGATAGTATGGCGAGACTGTGTATGCCAAGAGCAGAGAGAAAAAAGGGAATGAAGTTGTATGTGTAGTAGTGAAGTGTTTTTCTTTGTAAACCCAGAACAAGAGTTCTGAAGGGAAAAAACTTGTTTTGTAATAGTTCAACGTTTTTTTAATGAAATAGAGTGTTTTTCTCCATCTCTGTGCATATTGTTTAGTTGTTATCTCTGTGTTGATAAAGGACATTTTGTTCCTCATTTTTTTTTTTGTTAGTCAGAGGGATCGGCAACATCAGGCAACTTTCACACGTGCGGCATGGATTTGAACCCCCTAGCTACCACTATAACCTCTCGGGGAACCGCCCAGCCTACAAGAGAAGAACCCAGATAAGACGAGACTTGAACTCATGACCTTGCTTAATAGCACAAATGCCTTAACAGTGTGTCTGCTGGCCACTAGACCATGCCCCTATGGGCGAGATTTTGTTCCTCATTGTTTGTTAAGGAATAATTAGAAATTCCAACATTAAAGTATGCTCAACCCTTAGCATTAACAATAAGGGTGTGGCTCACCCAATTGAGGTAGAAAATTTATTGTTATCATAATTTTTATGTTAAGAGTCCTTTATATATTTCTTTTAACGCAATTTAGAACAAATTTTGGAAACAGATTTTTTTTTAAGCAAGCTAGTCATCCCAAACATGGTGTTGGGTCTTGAAAGTGTCATTCACTTCCATTACATTTTCACTTATATTTTCATATTGCCACTTTCACTCCACCTCCATTTCATTACATTTACCTTACCATTACCACTATTTTGTAACATTTATGTTTTTCCAAACTTTATTAATTCTTAGAATTTTTAAGTGAATTTATGGTTAAAAATTAGAAAATAATGTGCATATGCTTATACCTAACAAGTGGGATGAGATTGTTGCCATGTGTAGGTCAAAAGGAATCTTCTAAAAGACCTTTATGTGGCCTACCAAAACCAAATTCGAATTTGAGTGGAGAAAATCATGGGATCATGAGGATATGTGTCTCATTTCCTATTTGTATTGAAACTCTAAAAAGACATGTGTCTTATCATTTCCTATTTTGATTGTAACTTTATTTGTTAAAACACTTGTTTGATCTCTTATTGATTAGAAATTAGACTTCAAAATTGTCCTTAAAATTCTGTTTTCTTTCATAGAAGATTAACTCATTTTTTTTACAACATTTCATTTTCTTCCTTTTGATTGGATTTAATCTCATCTCTCTAGTTTAGAATAGAACACTAAGAATCAAAACATAAAACTCCCAAAACAACAATAAAACATCAAAACAACGAAGTAAGAAAAAGGGATATTTAGGCACATATAATGCACCACACTTCATTAGTTTACTAGCCCTGGTCGATAATTTATGTTAACAATTTAGGACACTAAATTGACTAAACACATGGGATATTATCTTAAACATTGTGGCTTACTATGTTTCTTTTTATTTCTAAAACTATATTTTATAGATAATCACTTGTTCTATCAGTAGTCAAGTTTCCTATGTGAGAGAAAGTCAACAAACCATTCATATATATATATATATATATATATATATATATATTCAACCGCTTTATCTCAATATTTTTAGAATAAATTAAAATTATTATTTATATTTCCATTCAATGATTGGCCATGCATCTATTACGTGAATAAAAGTGTTTATTAATTGCAAAGGATACTGAGTATTCTTTCTAGAGTTAAGCTTTATATAACATAATGGTAACGTCTCTAATAATAGTTGTTTGAGTTTAGACTTATATAACATAATGGTAGCATCCCTAAATATTTTTAAACAAATAAGTATTTGTTGTTTAAGTAATTTTAATGGGTGGATTTACTTTTAAATTTTAAATTATTATAATAAAAATTTGGAAGTTTATAAAATTAAAATTTATTTAATTCGATAATAATAGAAAATTTATAATATAAGTATTATGTTACAATAATAGAAATAAAATTATTATGTTGTAATAATAAAATTGTTAATATACAACCAAGGAGTTATTTTTGTTGAGGTTGTGTGTTAGGTGACTAAGGGATTTTGGGCTAATTTCAATGAAAAGGCACTATGGGGATTTCAAAAGGGGCCTTCAAGATATATGATGAAAAGAACTTAAGTGTTGAGGGCTTAAGTTTGCGGGTGTATGAAGCTTGAATGGATTGACAACTATTTTACCTCGTTTATTATATTTGACTTTTATGCTATTTCTGAAGGTGCACTAGAGTTGGAAAAAATATACTAAAACATATAAATGCCATAATTGTCTCAAAGATTAAGAAAAGCAAAAATAAGGTCATGGCACTCAGTCATACATGCAATGGATTTGAGGTTGATAACACAACATTGATTGAATGTGTTGGATTTGAGGTTGATAACACAACATTGATTGAATGTGTTGATCACAGTTAAAGAAGTAGGTAGTTTTCATTACTTCAGTGTGGGCATCCTCATCTAGCTGTACAAGTGATAGAGAAGGAAAACCATCTTATTTAATTAAATCCTCTGATATTTTCCTACATTATTTCTCCTCTCATTGCTATGATGTCATTAATGTATGTTCTAAAACTATATGAGAGATAGATAAAGTAAAGAGTTCTTTTGTGTAGAGTTCTGATAAGCCAATTATGAATTGAGGTGTGTTTTTAGCTGAGGAGGTGTAGTGAATAATAGGGTGCAGCAAAACTGGAAGTGTAGAGAAGGAGGAGTTGTAAGAGACATCTATTATGTTCTTCATGCTTTTGTTTAATATAAGTAAGCCACTATTTTTTTAGTCTAAAAATTGTATGAAAAATAGGATAGTGGCTAGATGAGGTGGTGGCATGGATTTTTGAGATGTTGGAGCCTCTAGGTAAGTTGTGGCTTGCTAATTTGAAGGGGGTTGGGGCCTCCTATGAATGAATGCTCACAAAAAAATTATAAAATAAAAAATGGTGCGTTGATTTTCATTATAATACAAAACAAGATTTGGTCATTTTTCTCCCGCATGGGTTTCTATGTAAATCTATGTGTTTAAGTATGTATGAATGATGATGTATCATTTTGTGTTTGAGTATTTGAAATTTTAGATATTCAATTATTAAAAGTGTTAATTATTGATTCGAGTTGTTGTAGCCTTGGCCGGATGTGATCCTCAGGTGATTTTGATGGCTTAAATGTTTGTAGGTTGTAATTACTCAAAACACAGATTAAGAATAATTTTTATCTCAAGACTCACATTTATTTTTTAATTTATAAATTTATATTATAAATAAATATTTTTATATTAATAAAAATTGAGGTTCATAGTGCATAGAATTTGGTAGAATAGATGGTGAAAGGGATGAAAGTGTGATTATTCAAATGAACAGCAACACATTATGAACAAAGTATTATCATAGTAAAAATATATAGAAACTTGTTTTCTTCCTCACAAACAGTATATTTATTTCCCATGGGTAACTTCTTTGTAGGGTCAAACAAACAAACTACCCAAATGGTTGCATTGTGTGTAAATCTTGTGGTGTTAGATATGGCACTTTATTATATTGACAAGTATGGACATGGAAATTGGCTTTCACCACATAAAAAAGAAAGTCTATACCATGTTGACAAGCATGGTTATGGGTCCATTGGTGTTAGATAGATAGTTAAAGTACTTTTAGATGTTAAGTTATAGGTTTCTCTTTCCATATTATTTAGGTATTATTATTCTTGCACATAAAAATGGTAGTAATATTAGTTTAATATTTTGTTATAAATTTTAAGTACCATATATGGAGCTATTGGATTCGAAATTTTCCATTTTTTTTTATAGTTGTTAAGGTTTTTCTCACAAAGGAATCTATTTGGAGTTGTTGGATTCGAAATTCTGCATCATTTTTATTGTTTGAAATGAAGAGAGAAGAAACACAATTTAATGCACACAAAACATAGGATCTGCGACTCTTCTATTGATCACACAAACTTGGTTCAGATGACTTGATTATAATGAACCTGGTGAAGGGTATTTAAACATTTTCGACTAGTGACTCACCTAAAATACCTTGACATGAAAACACACACTAAATTAATCTATCACTTAACTTTAACTTGACTCAACACTCACTTGACTGACTCTCTAAATATAGAAAACTTTTCATGCAGGAGTAATTAGCTTATTTTAACACTCCCCCTCAACACAACTCAAACATAATTTAACTATTCCTTCTAGGCTTAAAATAGAAATTGACTCAAGTATTACTCAGACATGATTGTTGGTCTATGTCTCAGCTAGGCTTATAATGAATTAAAACTTTTACATATTTTCATTTTATTTTTCTTTGATTCGAAATTCTATATCCTCGAAATTGGTCCATTCTCTTTTGCGCTTTCTTGTTGTATGCTCCATATTTCTTTACTTGTTTTTGCTGCAATTCTTCTTTGATTTTTTTTTTTTTAATTTGTGTCGGAAAACAATAGGATCTTGTCTTCTACACCATTCTCTTCAAATATTCATTAAACCATGGATTGTTACCACAACATTACATCTTCAAACTTTCCTCTTTCCTCTGCTTCTTGCGCTTCATATTCCTGACTTTATTTCTGCCATATTTCTTGATAGCATAATCTTATCTCTTCTTGAATCCATTTTAGAAAATTGGTTTTAATGCATTCTTTCATGTTTTCAAAAGCTTTCATATCGTTCTCTTGACATTCATCACCAAGTACTACTACTTTCTTCCTGTAATCTGCACACTCAATATCATTATTCACCATTTCATTCAATTCTTTTATCCCAGTTGTTGCTTTGAGACTCGCATCAATTTGTTCAATTGGCTTTTGAATCCATTCTTCAATAAGCTTCAAATATGCATCAAACTTATTAACAACAATGATTTCAACTTTTTCTCCCATGATATTTTGTGGACGTGCATATTCAAAAATAATGTGAAAAACATCTTTATTGTGCTCTTTAGTGAGAGCTTCCTTCTCTACCTTCTTTTCCACTGCATGGAGGTTGTCTTCCATTGTTATGTTGTTAGTGGATATTCTCATCAAAAACTCTTCAATCACTTTATCCTTTTCTTGATCATCGGTTGCTGCTACATGATGTATTGCTTCATGAGTAGTTCCAATTGCTTCATATGTTGTTGTTACGAAGGAAAATTCAACCTTCAATGCTTCATCAAACATGGTGCTTACCATATTACCACAATCAATCCTTTTTTCAAAAAAGAAACCACGCATATCATCAACATAATGTGCATCCACCCTATGGTGGAATATCCAAGCATGCATGTCTTCATTGTCAATTTCATTGACAATTTCACTTTTACCAAATTCATCAGTTGCAGTTGGATTCAGCAATGCACATCTCACTTTGAAGTCATCATCCACATGTGTTTCATCACAGTGGGACTCATTATCTTATGCACCATCCACCTTACAGTGGAGTTCTTGAGGATTAGTATGATCATGCTCTATTTCACATACATAGGCTTAAGCTTCTCTCTTTTCAATATCTGTTGCATCTTCTTCATTCATATGCATGCTTGCATAATGGGTTTCACCATCATCTGCACCATCCACATTACAGTTGAGTTCTTGGTCATTGATATTATCTTGCTTTTCTTCACATACAGAGCTTAAACTTCTCTCTTTTAAATCTTTGTTGCGCCTTCTTCATCCATATGCATGCTTGCATAATGGGTTTCAATTTTATAGTCTTCACAACCATCTTCCAATTTTGAGTGGGATTCTCCAAACTCTATTGTCCTCTCAGAGTCTTGCTCATCTACTCTTAGATTGGCTAACTTAACAAATTTTGACACTTCTTGTTGCTACATGTCACTTCCCCTTGCACAAAATTCTTCTTTCAAGATCTTCTTTACTTCCTTGAAACTTGTAGCTTTTGCTACCTTGCACATAATTGTTTCATCCATTTCTTCTTGAATGAAGCTCAAAGCTATGGCATCAGTAAACATAGGAGGTGGTAGCAGATCCACGCTACACCAATCAACCTCGATTTCATCTGTATCTTCTGCTAGACTTCTTATTTCCTCAGCTACGACCTGAACCACTCTAAACACAACAAAAATCCCTACATGTTCTTTTTCATCCCTTTTCTTATTCTTCTTCAGTCGTGCTTTGTGACCCATGGCTGCTTTCATTCATCTGTCTGAAAGCTACTTACCTATTGCATTAGGCTATCTTCCATATTGCCCTCGAAAAAATACAAAAATTTTAATATGCTCCCCTGTTAGGCACAATATTCACCCAAAAACCTATCATGCTTGAGAAAACACCAAAATATTTTTGTCGACTCGTGGAATTTTTCAAAACCCTAAATTTTCTTTCTAGTAAAACCCCTATTTCTTTTTATAATTCTTCTTTAAACCTTCATAACATGCAAATTTTTAAACCCTTTTTGTTTTTTATATATTAAAAAAAAAAAAAATCATTTTTTAAAATCCCTTCTCAAAATATCCTTTTTAATTCATTGGTATCATTCAAATCCTTTTGAAGGCCTTTAAACAAAAAAATCAAACCTTTTGGCTTGTCGTGTATGAATATTCAACCTTTCATACGGTTCAAACCTTGTATTATTGAACCATTGATGGCTACTAACGTGACTCTTTGCAGAAGAAAGCACAAGCATTAATTACATTTTTTGAAGGTTAAATGATGGCATGCTAACGCTCCTTTCATGATATAAAACTGTGTTATTGCTAAAGATGTGAAATTTTAAGGATATCGGGTTCTGCAAAGGGTCTTCAAAACTCTTAATGCAATGGTTGTTGCACTAGTGCATTATAACACCCTGCATACCACTGTAGGGTGCATTATAGCTCAACCTAGAGAAAAAAAATATTTCTCTCTTCTGTCACATAGATTATTTCTATCTGATCTCTCTCTTGACTCAACCTCACTCTGATCTCTATGGCCTTAGCTCTGATACAAATATGTTGGAAAGACAGATCGAAGAAACACAATTTAACATGCACAAAACATAGGAGTTGCATCTCTTCTATTGATCACACAAATTTGATTCAGATAATTTGATTACAATGAAACAAACATTTTCTACTAATGACTCACCTAAAATACCTTGACATGCAAACACACACTAAATTCATTCATCACTTAACTTTGACTTGACTCAACACTCACTTGAGACAATTGAATCTCTAAATATAACAAACTCTTCCTCTCAGAGTAATTAGCTTTAACATATCTAGTTGTTAAAGTTTTTCTCACAAAGTAATCTGTTTGTTGGATTCAAAATTCTACACCATTTTTATAGTTGTTAAGGTTTTTCTCACAAAGCAATCTATTTGGAGCTGTTGTATTCAAAATTCTGCACCGTTTTTATAGTTGTTAAGGTTTTTCTAACGAAGGAGTCTATTTTGATTTTTTGGTTTTTATTTAATGATTTATCGATTTAGCAGAGCAGTTGAATGAGGATGTGTTGTTTCAATATCCTTTCACTATGTTGGTGTACATGCACATAGATTAGCTTTAGTTCAACTCTAGATATTGCATGTGATGTGCACTTGACTTTAGCTAGTTAACTCGAGTGTTGTACATGCACATAGTTAGCCTTAATTAGATTTAGTTCAACTCTATATATTCCATGTGATGTTCACTTGTCCTTAGCTAGTTAACTCGAGTGCTTACATGCGATGTGCACTTGGCTTTAGTTAGTTTACTCTAGTGCTTACATGTGGTGCATGTGAAAATTAACATAATATAAAGCACACTTAGCTTCAGTTAGCTTTAATTATTCATAGTTATTTCATGTACAACTAAGCTTAACTAAACTGCTTTTATGTATTGATTCTAAAACTAGTATTGATGAATCAATTTCATTTTCAATTCTATTGTTTTTATTTTTCAACTTGGAAATTTTGTGCAATTATTATTTAGCTAGATCTATATTATGCTCTAATAATTTTACATAGTATCAGAGCTACAAGGGTTTGGAGCAGTTGCATGAACAATTTTTTGCAGGTTTGAAAAGCAAAGAATTGGAAATTGTTCGAAGATTTGATTTGCAGATCAAAATATTAGAGAACTATTGCAATTGTTGCTACAGCTACAAGGTACAAAAAAAATGGAGTTCTCATATTTAGCGATTCTTACTCTGTATAACTAATTCCAATGGAAGCTATAGATTTTGCTTCACCTCAGAGGAAAAGGCTTGTATCGAATAGTTATGAATACAGCAGCTGAACCCAATTTTATCGTTGAAAAATTCAAATACTTCAACAGGATGAACGAGGCTTTTGGTATTCTATTATTGCCCATATATCCATCATTATGTTTCCATGTGGAAACATGCAACACCCTTAATGAGGTTTGGACAACCTTGGAGAATTTATTTGGAAATCCTAATGAGATGCAGGCTCATATTCTCGAAAATGAGCTAAATTCCTTAGATCCAAATAGCTTTGAGAAAATTCAAGATTTATTTACGAAATTTAAATCATTGCTTCTACAACTACATGATTCCGGGATCAATAAATCAAAATAGGAAGGCCAATTGATCCTTTCTATTTTATCTAAATTAGGCCCTGAATATGCTATTTTCGTTTCCACATTTGATACAGTTAGACTTGCAACTGGAGAAAAATGGAAAATGCCCAAAGTTGACGCATTTATTGAGTCTCTTATTCATGAGCAGGATAAGCTCATAAAAATGGGTTCATTAAAGTCTCCAAATGCACATGCACTTTCCATGCATGAGAAAGGAAAGTCCAACTCGAAACCAAATTAGGGGTACAAAGGCAAAGGAAAGGAAAGAGATGCAGATCCAAGAAAGGGAGAAAATCCAAAACCTCGAGATGATTCTTCCAGCTCCAAGGGTAAGAAGGGAACGAAGGAAACTTCAAGTTCCCTTATTGTAATAGAGGTTATCATCTTAAATCCTCTTGCATGCAGAAAACTATTGATCTGATGCCAAAGGCTCTTCAGCGAAATAATCTTGGTCATCACATTCCAGAAAATGCCAAGAAGAAGACAGAGGAAAAACCATAAGAAACAAGGGGTAATGGGCATGCTTTGATTGCTATTCATTCTACACCGCAAGAATGGATCATCGATTCAGGAGCTTCACATCATATGGCTTCTTAAAAGGAATACTTTTCTTCTCTACATGCATACTCAGGACCTTCTATTCTCATGGGGGACAATTCTGCAGTTGAAGAAACTAGACAAGGAAGAGTTCATTTCAAAGCTGGAAGTTTTGAGAATGTCTTGCATATTCCAAGGCTTTCTGTGAATCTTTTTTTGGTGTATCAGATGACACACATAGGTACCAGAAGGAAAGTGGAATTTACCCTAGATTCTGTGAGCATTTATGACATGCAAACCAACTTTAATATTGCATCTGGCAAGGTAAATGATCAATCTCATATGTACACAATTTCTTATTTTGTTCCTCAATCAGATCCTATTTTGCTACTTGTGGATGCAAATGAAGAAAGTAGGATTTGGCACGAGATATTTGGCCACTTGAATTTCAGATATATGCAGCAACATAGCAAGCAAGGGATGGTCAAAGGATTTCTGACCATTGAATTTTCAAATGTTGTTTGTAAAGGGGCAATAGTGATATCATGGGTCTATTAACTGTGCTTTCAATGAGCAAAGCAAGATATGTGTTGTCATTTATAGATCGCATGCAATAACTAGAGATGAATTGTGCATGTATCCCTGTGGTCGCTCCATATAGATTTCCTCCTCGAGATCATCGTGAAGAAATGAATTCTTCACATCCATATGATGCACCTCCCATCCTCTTGATGCTGCAATGAAGAGAGCTAGCCGAATGGAATCCATTTTTGTCATTGGAGCAAAAGTCTCATCATAGTCAACACCATGTACCTGCTAAAAACCTTTTGCTATCAACTGTGCCTTATATCAACTAAGTTTGCCACTTGTTGCTTTCTTGGTCCAGTAAACCCACTTGCACCTCACAAGTTTATGATTGGAAGATAGTGGAACCAAATCCCAAGTCTAGTTCTCAATGAGAGAGTTATATTCCCCATCCATTTTTGCTTCCCATTCAAGATGCCCAATTGCTTCTGCATAAGTCTATGGATCAGATGCATGCATCATATAAGCATGCATGGCTCCATTGCTCTATAGAGTGTTTGTGGATCTTACTCAAACTGAGGTATAGAGGCAGGATCATCAAGGAGATCACTCATGCTACGCCATTTTGTGTCGAAGGTGGTCGAGAATCTTCCGAACTACATGAGGAAGTATGATCTCGATGTTCAACAACTGGTGATACAACAGGTTTCATAGGCAAAGGCTCATCTTCATCAGAATTTTGATTTAAATTTTCATCTGCATACTCATCAATGACTGGTGATGGAAACTTGGTAACAAGTTCATCTACTGGTGCATGCAAAATATCTTCGTCAAACTTTACACACCTTTCAATAAAGAGCTCTTGAATGTTGATATCAAGCAATATGTACCCTTTGACTTCATCAGAATATCCAACAAACACGCATGCTTCACTTTGAGGCTCCAAAGCCTTTCTCTTCTCTATAGGAATGCAGGCCCATGCTCAATATCCGAAAATGCAGAAATGACTGACTTTAGGTTGCATGCCAGTCCAAGCCTCAAAAGGTGTTTTTCCCGTAACAGATTTATGAGAAGATTTGTTCTGGATGTATGAGGCACAATTGATAGCTTCAACCCACAATTTTGGCAAAAGATATCTTGCATGCAACATGAAATTTTCCATCTCTTTCAAAGATCGATTCTTCCTTTCAGCCACCCCATTTTGCTGTGGAGTGTAAGGAACTATATGTTGCAATTGTATGCCTGCTTCATTACAAAGATATTGCATGCGATGTGCACTTGTCTTTAGCTAGTTAACTCGAGTGATGTACATGCACATAGTTAATCTTAATTATCTTTCGTTAAACTCTAGATATTGCTGTGATGTGCACTTATATTTAGCTAGTTAACTCGAGTGCTTACATGTGATGTGTAATTTCCTTTAGCTAGATAACTCGAGTGCTTACATGCTATGTGCACTTGGATTTAGTCAGTTAACTCTAATGCTTGCATGTGGTGCATGTGGCACATTAAAAAAACATAAAGCACACTTAGCTTCAATTAACTTTAATTATCCATAGTTATTGCATGTACAACTAAGCTTAACTCAATTGTTTTTATGTATTGATTATCTTTTATATATTGATTCTAAAACTAGTATTGATTAATCAATTTCATTCTCAATTATAATTATTTTTCTTTTTCAACGACAAATTTGGGCAATTATTCTTTATCTAGATCCATAATGTGCTTTTCGTAAAAGCTACCCATTCAAACTGCCTATTTCTTAGGAAGGATATCATTGCATTTGATATCGATCATAGATTTGGGCATAGAAAATTGATTACTCTCCACGACCGTATTAATGATTTCGAATTTTTTCAAACAAGTCACATCGAGTATTTGTAAAAGCTTGTAATATTTTTGAGATACAAGGATCTAGATCTGAAAAACAATGAACAAGCTTGCAAGAGAAGGAAGAAAGCGAGCAAGAATTGAGAATAGAATGAAATTAATTCTCCAATATTAGTTTTTGGAATAAATACATAAAAGCAACTAAGTTAAGCTTAGTTGTACATGCAATAACTAAAGCTAACTGAAGCTAAGTGTGCTTTATCTTATGTTAATGTGTACCTGTGCCACATGCAAGCAGTGAGTTAACTTAACTAAGCAAGTGCACATCACATGCAAGCAGTAAGTTAACTAAAGCTAATCTAGGTGCATGTACACCAACACAGCTAGTCTAAGTGCATGTACACCAACACCCCCCCTTAAGCATAACTTAGGTGAGTGTGATGCAAAATGAATGAGTCCCGGCAACACGGCCATTTTAGGTACCCATATACAATGCATAATAAAAAAAAGAGGAAAGAGGGAAAACCCAGTGGGAAGAAAACCACCCCTCAAAATATAATGCAAAAGTAGAGAAAAGACAACTGCTAGGCAATCGTGTCCTTCACCTCAAGACGATCTCGTAGGAATCGAAACTTCTGCTCAGTGAAAGTCTTGGTGAAGATATTAGCAATCTACTTGGAACTAGGACAGTACTGAAGATCGATGATCCCATCATGAATGAGTTCTCTAATGAAGTGCATGTGGATCTCGATGTGTTTGGTCCGCTGCCGCTGCACTAGATCTCTGCAAAACTTAAGCGTACTTTCATTATCGCACCAGATGACAGTTGGATGATGGACACTGATTCCAAGCTCAAATCGGAAATTTTGTAGCCAAATTGCTTGAATAGTGGCATTGACTACTCCTCTATACTCAACCTCTGCTGATGATAAAGCAATGGCAGCCTACTTCTTGCTTGACCAACAAATTGGGCCGGATCCCAAACTAAGTACATAACCAGAAGTAGACTTGCGATCAATGGTGTTGCCAGCCCAGTCTAAATCTGTGAACCCAATGAGATTCAAAGAACAAATGGATGCATAATGAATCCCATAGGTTATTGTCCCTTGGACATATCGAAGGATGTGCTTTGCAGTGTTCCAGTGTAACTCATGTGGCTCCTGCTTGTCTCTGGAAATAGCTCCAACAGCATAGGAGAGATCAGGATGGGAGTGAGTGAGATAAAGAAGACTTCCCACAAGCTGGCGGTACAATGTGCAATCAACCAATGGCGTGTCTTTACCATTCTCAAGCTTTATCCCTGATAAGAAAGGTGTGGCTGCTGGCTTGCAGTCACTCATGTGAAATCATGCCAAAAGATCTCTAGCATACTTTGGTTGAGAAATGGTAATCCCAGAATCACTCTGATAGATCTCTAGTCCAAGGAAGAAATTTAGCAAGCCCATGTCTATCATAGAAAACCGCTTATGTAATGCAGTTTTAATGTTAGTAATGACAGAAGCTGAACTACCTGTTATCAAAATATGATCTACGTAGAGTACTATGATCAACAAGGAGTCAATTTTCTTCAAAAAATAAACATTGGAATCAGATTTGCAGCATACAAAATTTTGAGATAACAAATAAGAATCCATTGCATACCATGCTCTAGGTGCCTGCTTGAGGCCATATAGAGAATTCTTTAGTTTGCATACCAAAGATGAGTTGTGCATGTATCCCGATGGCTGCTCCATGTAGATTTCCTCCTTGAAATCACCATGAAGAAAGGCATTCTTCACATCCATATGATGCACCTCCCATCCTCTTGCTGCTGCAATGGAGAGAGCTAGCCGAATGGAATCCATTTTTTCCACTAGAGCAAAAGTCTCATCATAGTCAACACCATGTACTTCTTGAAAACCTTTTGCTACCAATTGTGCCTTATATCGACTAGCTTGGCCATTTGATGCTTTCTTGGTCCGGTAAACCCACTTGCATCTCACAAGTTTGCGATTGGAAGGTAGCAGAACCAAATCCCAAGTCTGGTTCTCAATGAGAGATTTATATTCCTCATCCATTGCGGCTTCCCAATCAGGATGCCCATTTGCTTCTGCATAAGTTTGTGGATCAGATCCATGCATCATATAAGCATGCATGGGCAGGGATGGCTCCATAGCTAAGAATGCTTGCGGATCTTCCTCAAAAAGAGGGATAGAGGTAGGATCATCAAGGATATCACTCATGCTACCCCATTTTTGTGTTGAAGGTGGTCGAGAATCTTTCGAACTACATGCAGAAGTATGATCTCGATGTTTAACAACTAGTGGTCTAAAAGGGGTCACAGGAAAAGACTCATCTTCATCAGAATACTGGTCTGAAGTTTCATCTGCATACTCATCAATGAGTGGTGATGGAAACTTGGTAACAAGTTCATCTGCTGGTGCATGCAAAATATCTTCGTCAAACTTTACACTCCTTTCAATAAAGAGCTCTTCACTGTGGATATCAAGCAATCTGTACCCTTTGACTTCATCAGAATATCCAACAAACATGCATGCTTTACTTTGAGGCTCCAAAGCCTTTCTCTTCTCTGTAGGAATGCGGGCCCATGCTTGAGATCCAAAAATGCGGAAATGACTAACTTCAGGTTGCATGCTAGTCCAAGCCTCAAAAGGTGTTTTTCCAGTAACATATTTATGAGAAGATCTGTTCTGGATGTATGAGGCACAATTGATAGCTTCAGCCCACAATTTCGATGGAAGAGATCTTGCATGCAACATCCAATTAGCCATCTCTTTCAAAGATCAATTTTTCCTTTCAGCCACGCCATTTTGCTGTGGATTGTAAGGAACTGTATGTTGCAACTATATGCCTGCTTCATTACAAAGATTCTTGATATCTTTGTTGAGATATTCCGTCCCATTATCTATGCGGAGTATCTTGATGCGTTTTCCAGACTGATTTTCCGCATGCGCTTTGAAAATCTCTAGATGTTGAAAAACTTCAAACTTGAGTTTCAAGAATTTAACCCAAGTGAATTTTGTGTAATCATCTATAAATGACAACACATATCTTGCTTTGCTCATTGAAAGCACCAGAAATGGACCCATGAGATCACTGTGTACAAGTTCCAAAGGTGAAGAGGCTCTCCATGCATGTCCCTTCTCGAATTTCTCTTGTGGATGCTTTCCAAGAGCACATCCATTACAAACACCATCTGAAAATTCAATGGTCGGCAATCCTTTGAGCATCCCTTGCGTACTAAGTTGTTGCATATATCTGAAATTCAAGTGCCCAAATCTCTCATGCCAAATCCTACTTTCTTCATTTTCATGCGTAAGTAGCAAAATAGAATCTGATTGAGGAACAAAATCAGAAAATGTATACAGACGAGATTGATCATTTACCTTGCCAGATGCAATCTTCAAGTTGGTTTGCATGTCATAAATACTCACGGAATCTGGGGTAAATTCCACTTTCCTTTCGCTGCATGTGTGTGTCAACTGATACACTGAGAGAAGATTCACATAAAGCCTTGGAATATGTAAGACATTTTCAAAACTTCCATCTTCGAATTGCACTCTTCTTTGTCTAGTTGCTGGAACTGCAGACTTATCCCCCATGAGAATGGGAGGACGTGAGTATGCATGTAGAGAAGAAAAGGATTCCTTTGTAGAAGCCATATGATGTGAAGCTCCTGAATCGATGATCCATTCTTGCGGTGCAGAATGAAGAGCAATCAAAGCATGCCCATTACCTCTTGGATCTGGTGCTTTTTCTCCAGACTTCTCCTTGGCATTCTCAGGAATGTGGTCTCCAAGATTGTGTTGCTGGAATGTCTGCGCCATAAGATCTATAGTCTTCTTCATGCATGCAGATTCAGGATGAAAACCACGGTGGCAATAATTGCACATTGATTTCCTTTTCGTTCCTTTCCTTTCCTTTAAGCCAGATGATCCATTAGGGGGTTTGGGATTTCCTCCCTTTCTTGGATCACGATCCTTCTTCCCTTTTCCTTTCTGATGGTATTTGGAATTTGCCTTTCCTTTTGCATGCACAGTAAGTGCATGCGCTTTGGAATTTTTAAGTGTGCCCATTTTGATGAGCTTATCTTGCTCATTCATCAAAGACTGAATAAAAGAATCCAGTGAGGGCATCTTCCAAGCTACACCAGTTGTAGATCTAACTGTGTGGAATGTAGAGACGAATACTACATACTCTGGACCAATTTTTGATAAAATGGAAAGAATCAACTGATTTTCTTTCTTGGATTTGTCGATCCCGCATCCTTTCAGCTGAACCAACAAGGCTTTATACCTTGTGAAAAAATCTTGAATGTTCTCAAAATTTCTTGGATCTAATGAGTTTACCTCATTTTTGAGAATATGACCTTGCATTTCATCCTATTTTCCAAACAATCCTTCCAAAATTTTCCATACTTCATTTGGAGTTGAACATGATTCAACATGAAATAGCAATTCCGGAGAGATAGATAAACATAGGATGTCGAAGGCCTCATCCATGCGATTGAAGTATCTTGTTTTCTCCATTGTCGATGTTGGTTCAACTTCTGTTTCCATGGTTATTCGAAATAAGCCTCTACTCCTGAGATGAAGTTGAATCTTTGCCTTCCATTCGAAATAATTATATGGAGTAAGAATTGTCGATTGTGGAAACTCCAATTTAGACTCCATTCTTTGTTGTTGCTTCAATCTTCTGAACCTTCAAATAAAATTGCTTGTGCACTGATTACAAATCCCTGTGCTATGATACCATGTAAGATTTTTGAGATACAAGGATCTAGATCTGCAAAACAATGAACAAACTTACAAGAGAAGGAAGGAAGCCAGCAAGAATTGAGAATAGAATGAAATTAATTCTCCAATATTAGTTTTTGGAATAAATACATAAAAGCAACTAAGTTAAGCTTAGTTGTACATGCAATAACTAAAGCTAACTGAAGCTAATTGTGCTTTATCTTATGTTAATGTGTACATGTGCCACATGCAAGCAATAAGTTAACTTAACTAAGCAAGTGCACATCACATGCAAACAGTGAGTTAACTAAAGCTAATCTAAGTGCATGTACACCAACACAGCTAGTCTAAATGCATGTACACCAACAAATCTTAACTAAATTTTTATTCTATTGCCATTGCCATTAGACTTTTACCCGTAAAGGATACATTTTGTTTTAAGATTGTTTGTACAGACATTTAAACGTCAAATAAATTGATACGACGGGTAAACTGCATCGAAATTCCAAAACGTGTGCGGTGCATCCGTGAATGATGAGAAAAATACAATGCAGGGCACCTTTTACAAATGTTGCCAAGCTCGTCAGAATTTATAGTTTTGAGAAATAAATATTATTGTGTACGTGGAGCACATATAGAGTACGTTTTAGAATAATTGCAGAGTCCAAAATTTGTCTGATTGTTGCGTCTCTTACAAGTGGAGTTCAGATATGTGTAACGTTAGGTGCATGCATGGTTAGATTCCTCACGTTTGCTTGCTTAAATGTACTTCCCACAAATTTACTTTTAACAATGAACTTTTCTTCCAAAGAAAAGTTCAGTGTTAATATACAATGAATGGGAAGAATATACAATGCATCCCTGAATGATGCGAAGAATATACAATGCAGGCCACCTTTTACAAATGTTTGCCAAGCGCGTCAGAATTTCTTGTCTTGAGAAATATATATTATTGTGTACGTGGAGCGCATATGGAGTACGTTTTAGAATAATTGCGGAGTCCAAAATTTGTGTGAGAGTTGCTTCTCTTACAAGTGGAGTTCACATACGTGTAACGTTAGGTGCATGCATGGTTAGATTCACACAAATGTACTTTTAACAAATTTACTTCCCACGAATTTACTTTTAACAACGAACTTTTCTGTTCAAAGAATCACATGTCCTCTCTTCATTTTATTACAATGAAACAGTTACATTATAAAGAAAATTTAAATAAACTTTCTCATCTTAAAAGAACGTATATGTATTGGAAATGACTTTAAAACTTTGATTTTTTTATTAATAAAAATATATAGGATAAAGATTTAATGAACTCAAATAAAAAAAAATAGGACAAAGATTTAATGAATTCATTTGTGCGTCTTCGTGGTTGGATTTTGGATTTTATTTTTTAAAATATTTTTTATTTTGATAGTTTTAAAATTAGTGGATAATTTAATTGATTTGTTATAAAGTATTGTGTAAATTATGAAATTTAAATGTTAAATTTTGATGAACCAAGTTATATAAATATGTATGTTTTATATTTAGATATTTAATATTGTTAAATTATTATAAATACAAAAATATTCATATAAATTCAATTGATATTAATTTTTTTATAATAAATATCAAAATAATTATTTCCTTATATATTTCAAATTACTAAAATTAAAAAAATTAAAAAAAACATAAAATTTACTTAAAATATAATTATTATTATTATTATTATTATGATAAGTTAATCATATGTGAATAGGTTTTATTACAATATAATGGTTTAAACTATGAAATTTAAACGTAAGATTCTGTAGATATATATATATATATAAACATTTGTTATTTTCTATATTTATATATCTAATATTGTAAAATTATTATAAAAATCATATTAATTCAATTGGTATCAATTTATTTATAATAAGCATCAAAACACTTACTTCTTCATATATTTCAAATTAAAATAAAAATAAAAAATAAAGTATAATTTTATTATTATTATTATTATAAGTTAATCATATGTGAATAGGTTTTGTTACAATATAATGGTTTATCAATACCACATGTCTAAAAATCCACAACGATTCATATGACATGTTTTTTATTAATCAATTTAGTTAAAAAGAAAAAACTAGCATAACTACATTGGAGATAAATCTCAACCTTTATTTTGTGAATACTAATATAAATATTCTAGAATATTCATGGAGATTAAATCCCTACCATCCACCTAATGATTATTAATAATTAAATTAAAATTATAAAAGTCCAGCCTCGCATGATACTGCTAACTCGCATGACATCACTGCCAAACTTTGGCAGGTTGCACGCATCATCGGAGGGCTCAAGAGCGGGGATATTGGTTTTATCCAGGGTGGAAAGAGCTAGGTATATGTGTCTTTACAAGTAGTGAATTGTTTTCTCCAGCGTTCGTTTCTTTTGGCCCTCAAGGGCCAACAATGTTTATACTCGACTAAAGACCCACGTGAATGGGAATGTTCTGAGATCATGATGACAACCCAAAGACCTAACATACGAATCAATATGTGCTTCATAGGCAATGTATCTACCCTCATAGAATGGTTTTTGTGGGCCTATATTACGAAGCTATCGACCAAACACTTTTTGACTCCAAATATGAAAAGGAATGTGAAATTTGGTATGATGAGACCCTGAATTGAAGAGGAGTAGTGGACTTCAAACAATAAAGTCTCAATCACACATGAAGAACTAGCTCTCCCTTCTAGATCTGAAAGTGTTGGAATAAAAGTGATCATTTCGACATTCTTTATGCAGGATATTTTTCTTGATATGGGAGTTTCATACCTTAGACACATGATCCAATTAGATCTAAGTGAAGATATATTACCTCTAGATCAGCTTGTTGATGGATTTCCTCTTTGGCATTTAGATCCAGATTTAGACAAAAGTCATAAAGAAAGATAAACTACCAAATATTTGTCAAGAATTTAAAGGGCAAGGCCACAATCTGTTGGATCCAAGTCATGGATCTAGTGGAACAACTTAATTTAAGCATTCAAAATGACTGGGGATTACCAGTAACACATCAATTTTTGATATATGAAGGAAAAGTGCTTTGAGACTCTCTCCAATTGAAATATTATGGCATGGAAAAGGATTCTACCATGATTTAAAATTTGAGAAAGTGGGGGGGTTCTATAGCCTTCAAAAACCTTAATAAAAATCCTAGAAATCCTAATGGATTTTTCCCATTCATGTATGTTGGTGAGCCCTGGTATTGCACCAAGAGTATTGCAACTCCCTAGGTCTCCTCAAATCTATTTATCAACCAAGGGTTCATAAAAAAATAGAGGTGGCAGTGCTATATGCACATTAGATGGGATTCTACTCATGCCATCCTCAACTATGACATTGGATCAAAAGTGCTCAAAGATCATTCATCCTACTGAATTAGAATGAAATCTTAATGATAAAGGTATAATTGGAAACTAATTCTAGCTATGGAAGTGGAAATTCCATTGACGTATCTTGTAAATGATAAGTAATCAATTCATGAAAGTACAAAGGCTAATCTACTTGTAGAAATAAAGCTATTTTATCTTGCAAAATACATCAAACTACCAAATCTATTTGCAGAAAGGAGACTATTTTATCTTACATAATTCATCAAACTACCAATCATAATTGCATGCATCATCTACCTAGTTCACACTTGCTTGAAAATCAGTAGCCTAATTGCATCATACTTGTGATAAAAGAACTAATTCTACTATGTTTTGCAATGAAGAAAAGGAATGATTAAGTGGCCTAGGAGCTTCCCCTAATCATCACGTCACAGTTGGGGGTCATTATTCATCTTGATTGATTCAAAGTTCCAGTGGGGATCAAAAGAGATTAAGGAAATTGGTGCTACAAGCTTGCTACATGTGGTTGCTATAGGAGGGTTGTATTGCTATAGGAGGGCCTGTAATGCTACATGAGGGTTTCTAAGTTCTTTTGAAGGTGAAAATGATGTCTTTAAGGTATGGAGAGGTGTATGGAAGTTGAAGGAAATTAAGGGAGGTTGGATTGAGCCCATATTCATGCTTAGGAGCTCTCAGAGGTTTGTTTTGCACTAGGAAGAGTACTCACAGTTTACTAGGAAAAATTTCTTATGAAACAGATTTTTGGGACAGAATATGAAGGTGGAAAGAGAAGATGAGGAGCTCAATATGGAAGTGGTAAAGGTTCCCTTTCCTACATATCAACACAACCTTTCAATCAATCACATGCATGCATCCATTTATCATTAACAAAATGAGATAACTTATGATCGAAAGGATGAGTTGAATTTAAATAACATCTAGTTTATGCCAGAAAACTAATATAATCACTAAATAGACTTCTAAGATACAAAAAGAAAATGTGAAATAGGACAACTAATACTAATCTATTTCCAAGAAATCATAAACACAATATTTTTGGACAGTGGTTATGAATCCTTCCACTCATTCTCCCACAAGAGAGATTGATGCAGAGGCTGCAACCACAGTTTTTTATAGATTAATATCTTTTGAAATGAAATAAACTATGAAATACTTGAAGCTAAGAACAAAACAAAAATACATGAGAGCGGCCCAAACCCAAGTGTCTCGGCCATCTGAAAGTAATTCAAATGAAACTTAATAACCAGATTATCATTATCGTAAAGTAAAAGTCTTATACATAATATAAAAGTTCAAAATGACAGTGTCAATCTCTTCAGCTCAATAACTAGACCTACCTGAAAACAAATTTCGAATCCTAATGAGCTCTTCTTGTTTATCTATACAAAAAGGATAGTTGTAGAAGCTCCCTTGAAAATAGGAGTGGTTTCCTACTTCATCTTGAAAATGGTGGATCTTGTCCTTCTTTAGCTTCACTTGCACTAGTAGTGGCTTGGCTTCCAATGAATTTGTATTGATGAGAGAGAGTGTTGTGATCCCAAGTTGATTTAGGGAGTTAAGGAGGTCGATAAACACCCTAGATTCTCTCCTTGATGTATCCTTCGAGCCCCTGCATAGTAAGTATCTAAAAAATGCTCCATTTTCCTTAAATTAAACCACATTAGGCCACATACTATGACAAACGCCTTTTACTCTTCTCACTAATCATAATATAACCAAAATTGTGAATAAATGTGAGAAAAATATAGTTTTAAGGATGGATGATAGCATGATGACCCTCATAATATGCCTATTGATGGGACTCATCACTACCCCATGCTGAAGGTGTTTCTCAACCTATGATCAACACAATCATCCATGTGAATCTCTCTCAAGGACTTTGTGGCCTCTTTGACATCCCAAGGCATATCAGATGGTGTGCCTTCTTGTGGGTGAAATCCTGCAATTTTTCTCAAACTCAATCCATTCTTGTTATTCTTTTGTTTGGTCCTTTCCTTCCTGTAAGCCTAGCAGAAAAGGTGGACTGAGATTTAGTCTTATCCATTCGATTTTCATTCTATGCATGACACTCTTGTATAATGGTGTTTTTTCCAAGGCCTTTCTTATCCTTTCAGGTAAGTGGTATTCTTTGAATTGTAGACTGTGGGGTAAGGAATTCCGTCTGTTCTACCAAGCTTGCATACTTTCTATTCTTAATAGTCGAAAGGAATTTTCAAAGTGTCAAATGCATTTCTCCTAGTTTGTAATGTATTTGGGTTCCAAATTTGCATCAAAAGAGATGAATTTATGATTTCTAATGACATCCTTATGGCCCACCAACTCTACTCTATTGTAAAAAGGTTCCTTATCCTCTTATGTCATTTCATTTTTCTCCTCCTCAACATTTTTCTCTTCATGAACTAACCAATATGATAAATCCATGAGTTGAATCTCTCCCAATCTAGAATTGGGATCCCAAAACATCAGATCTTTCAAAATGAAAACGTGCATGTAGAATTCAGCTAACTTTGCCATGTCCTCCATACTAGTTTTCTTCTAAAACTCAATAAACGGCATGTAGTCTTGGAAAGGTAGAGATCCATATTGTGCTAGTGTCTTAATCTCATACTATAACCACTATTCTTTGATAAAAAGAGTATAATATTTTCAAGGTTTCCTACATTGCAGGGCTTTCGTAAAGAGACTTGCCTTGGTGGCAAGTTCGGTTTCTTTCTCTTGCAACCTCTTTTTCAGCCTTATGTTCTTTGAATGTAGATTCTATATTATCATCGACTCCTTGAATATAAAATTGGGCAATTATTTTCCCATATCAATGACTTTTTCTTCCATAAGCTCCACATATTCCACATTCTTAGATTTGGCGATTTACATCCACCTGTGGGTTCTTCGTATCTCTATTTCTATAGAGGAGTGGAATGGAAAAAATTTCATGGGTGATCCTTCCCCTTAAATGAATTTATAGTAGAACCCCATACTAGGTTGTGGACTAGTCTCTTGGAGCTCCAAGAAGTCCTTTTAAAATGTTTTTGGGGAGGCTACTACTTCATGTGGTTCCTTTTTCTTCTTCTGTAGCTCCCTTTTTTTCCTCCTATAGCATACGTTTTCCCTCATGTAGCACACTCTTTATCTCCTATAACAAACCATGCCCCTCCTATAGCTTCCTTTTTTCTGCTTGTTCAATGGGAGATTTTGTTTTTGGTTTCTTGAAGGTAGTTGACCTCGTGGTGGGCCTACTCACAGATGCTACAAGAGACTTGGTTTTGGGTATAGGAGAGGTGACCTCTTCAATTTTTCCTTCAGTGAGCCCCTACATATTCGTTATTACTTGGAGATTCTTTAATGATGATAGGGACCTATTGAAGCCTTGGAATTTTTGTTCCACAACATGGGGGAAAACCACCCGGACTGAACCTTAGAACAAGGCCTTTTCCATTTGGTGTAGTGGCTCCGACTGGGGATTAAAGGACGAGTTTCCCAATACTGATGATGAGGGTGTGTTTTGTTTATATAACATGCAAATGGAGAATGATTTATTATATATGCATTTAACTAAAATATCTATTCTAATATATGCTTGAGAGTGTTCATTCCTTCGTGTGTTCTAGAAAGATATCTTCCAACTATTAGTAATGAAGATTATTTAAAAGTTGAAAGAGATGAAAATTATGTAAAATGAATTATTTTGACAAAATAGTTTAATCAAAAGGATTGTGAAATATATATCACATTTTTAGTTTGATTATATATAAGATAAGAAATCATAAACAAATATCAGTACATAAGTGCATTTAACATTCACTTATGATAACATCTCTAATATATAATGCAAATAAAAAAATAATTGTAAATTTAAGAAGAAAAACTTAGCATAACGTGTAGAAGTACCATATATATCATGTCCTACTCATTCAAACTAACAATAGTTTTCTACTCCTCTTCACTTTCAAGCAATTTAAAGAGTACAATAGTGCAACTTCAGTTAAAAAACTTCAAATGTAAAAAGATAACAAATTTTGTTCGATTAATTTATCAAGGCATTCACAAACTTACAGAAGTGCATTCTTTGCAAATGTTTTTGAAAATTTTCCGGACCTTTCTCTAAATGCATGAGAAGGGTTTAAATACTAAACTAAAATATATCTAAAATATATTATTAAATAAAAAATGGAGGAGGTTTCAAACAACCATCCTCGTAAGGAGTAAACTTAAACTATAATTAGGAGATAAAATAACAACATGATTATGTGGGTTGATCCTCTTTGTGCATTTGATCTCAGAGATGACAAATGTATATCATTGGCATTAGTTGAGCTGGCTGTGTAATCTCGGATCTGACCTAGCCTTTAAACACTATATTCGAAAGTGATGGCAGCGATTTATTTATAGAGTCAATTAATGATTGTAGAGTTAGGCATTGATGATAAGGTTTGATCAGAAGATTCCAGTAATTTTCCTGATCAAACGTATTTATCTTTTTAATAGTTTCCACCTGCGTCTCTGTACTTTCCTTCCATTATGCTTCTAATGGCTTGAGTTATGGGAGCAATTCAACTATGCATTCTTTAATAAGTTCATATTTTAAAAGATGTTCATTAACATATTCAATAATTTACTTTGTAAACTTTGATGCCTTTGTTGTTGCCTTCTATGTTTGTCTCAGTTAAATTTCCCAATCCTTAAATAAAATATCTTTGTGAAATTCATCTATCTTAGGGAGGTCAGCTTTCTTTCCTATGTCAGACCCTTTCTACTGAATGAACTCAATAATATTCTTTTCAACTTTCTCACATTCAAGTCTCCTATTATCTACCTGTTGGATTAGAATCTTGCTTGTATCACAGTAAGAACTAGTGATTGAAATTTTTTGACAAAAGGTTTCTTGCTGTTGTTTTAACTTTGCATTCATTTCCAGTGCTTCTTTTATGAATTTCTCTACTTGAGGTTCACTTTTCAATTTGTGCATTACTGCTTCAAGTTGCGTTTATTTCTTTGTAATTTGCACCTGGTGCTGCAACTTAAGTCTTTCAAAATATTTTTGAAATTGATATATCTTCATTTCAATCTTCTTACTAGAATAAAACTTTTCTTGTTCTGGCAGTTTATCCAACTCTTTAACATTTTCTTCTTTTTGCTTAAGTAGAAGTTGTACCTCTGTATCTTTGTCAATGGTAGCAGTAACATATGCTCTGGCCAACTATGATAACTTAGTAAAAATTTTTGTAGAATCAACCAAAAGTTCTTTCCATTGAACATCTACAGATTCATCAATAAGATTTGAAACTGACTCATCAATTATTCTTCTCTTTCTTCTCTTAACTATAGCCTTATGACTAGGACTGTAGAAGACATCAAGTGAGGGTATATCTTCAACCTTTAAAACAATATGTTCTATATGGTATGCCAGGATGATCTCTTGATCATGAACTTAAGGTACCTGTTGTAGTGGTATTACAAATTTCACTAAATTCTGGGTTTGCTCTGGAGTTTGCATACTTGTTCATTCATCAACATTGGGCTTTGGTGGTGGTGTTTCTAGTGCCTTGGAAAAATTCTCCCATTCCTTCTTCAAATCTTTTGATTGAGGGTTCTCTGTTTGCTCAGGAGTATTCTGGATATGTTGAACTCCTTGAGAATATGATTCATCTCCATTAATTTCTCCTTCCATTTTCATCTCAATACCTTTAATCACTTTCTCAATTATTTTCTCAAGACTCTCATTCCTGCTCTCATATTCATTTTCAGAGTGATCTGGATTTTGAGAATTATGTTGTGAATGCCCTGACTCGTGATTTTATTTCTCTTAATATTCATCTTCAAACATATTAGCCTCATTATCTAGACTAATATTAGGAGTTTCCATGTTGACATCTTCAATAAATAACAATTCCAAAGGGATTGTTTCTAGCCTTTTATTTCTATATGCTTGAAAAGCCTCAAAGTCTGTTTTACTGAGCTGACTCGATGCAAGTTTCAATACATATGCAAATTCCTTCACACCTTCATAGAAATCATCAAACATATCATTCTCATTCAAGAAAGGTTTAATTTTAAGCTCAGTGGTGAAATTCTTAACCACATTATTAGGATAAAATGGCCTCTTTGGCATTAGATCCAAATTTAATGAAGTGACATTTGAAATCTCTTTGAATGCATGACCAATATAGAAAAGGGAAAAAGTGCCACATTGTAAAGGGAAAGTAGGCCAAATGGCCTTCTTTTCATCTTTGAGTTGTTTGGACACGCTGCTTACTAGAAGTTGATAGGCAATTTCCCTCGCTAGGAGCTTATCATGAACATAATAAGGCAGAACATGGGGAGAAGAATAACTCCCAGAAACTCTAATGTAAGTGAAAATTTCTTCAAAAAACCATCTAGCAACTGGTAAAATTTCTGTGCTAGCTTCCTTAGAAATCCTAAGGGATTTTCATTAAAGATAATCTAATGGATGGGTAACATAACTCCATTTCAAATTTTATACAAATGTAAATGAAAATCAAATTCCCAAAGGGCTCTATGGTAAATATTAATTGGAGTGGGGTCTTGGCTTGTCCATTTACATCCCATGATATGAAATCTTGAACAAAATAAAATGGCATCCATAATGTAAGCACTCATGTAGAAGGGGGGTATTGTTCTAGAGGAAACACTTCTTTTGCTTCTGTAATCCATGATAGTTCCATCCAAATTATCAGACAAAACTCTCGCCCAATTCATAATAGAGGAATTGACGATTGCGTCAATTAAAGGAACCCATTCTATGGAAAACCTAGTGGTATCTAGTCTTGAAAATAACCTACATAACATTCCAGTTTCATAACAATAAGGGGAGGGTAACTGTGCTATCGGATACATACCAATTTTATCTCTCTTGAGCTTGCCCTGGTCTTCTTTCCATCCCTTTATCACTTTCATGAGCTCTAGATTCTTCTTTGTAAATCTTTGGACAAAATCTTTATCATAATTCTTCTGCAAAGTGGGCAAGTGATACATTATCCTTAAATCCTCTACAGTGAATGAACCAATAATCTCCAGCTTGACTTTCTTGAATGATTTTTTTGCTATGTTAAGGTGGTCAATTACCCACTTTACCATATCTGTGTAGGGTAGAATCTTTAGACTAGTTTCTATTATGTGAAGAAACAAACATTCAACGTCAAAGTAGGATGGGTCTGAGGAAATTGACACATCTACTATTACTGTTTTGACTATTTCCCTTGGTTGTTCTCCCTCAAAAATGTGGTACATTGCTTCCCATGAATAACTACCGCAATCCTTGTTATAGGTTGTGTCTGCGAACAATGGAGGCATGTATGTGTCTTCTTCAATGGACATTTGGGAAATTTCCTTGCCTTTCTTGGTCATTCCAGTTATTCTCTCTTTGTTAGGTTGTTTCCTGAATTCAAGTGAAAAGAGTAAACTCATATCTTAGATGAATAAAGAGAAGGATAGAGTTAAAACATAATAATCAAAATCTGGTGATCTATTATTCAAAACAAGCTTCAAGTAGATATCAATATTTTTAACCTTGCACCCATTAAATGTCGTTAATAACCCATAACTCTTTCTATCAAATCTCTTACACATCTTACGTAATATGTCCAATATAAAAATATGAGACGTTAGATATTATAATGGGTTGATTAGATAAGGATAATTTGAATAATAAGTTTTAATATCGCACATCACAGCTTTTAACAGTTACCAATAGTTATGTTTTTTGTCACTGATGAATCTTGCGAAATGTGATCTGCGCAAATCCCACATCGTAACTTATTGCGGTATAAAACTTTCAATTTTGTTTCTCGATGCGAAATGAAAAATGCACTGAAGACTCAGACCCTTATATACTTATAATTGTTATTTTGTTGTTTTTTCAGGTCCGACTCATTGCAACTTTTACAAAAGTGTTATACACTTGCTCTTTTAAAAGGTGTGATATTATTTCTCTTTAAAGGGGTTTTTAAGCATTTTCAACGAGGATTTCATATAACTCCGAAAAGTTTGAAGCGCATATCACAATTCGCAATACTTATTGTGTTAAAACTTAGTTGGGTTATAATTTATGCGATTTGCGATGAGCACTTTTGAAATCAATTCAGAAAAGGAAAAAAATGTATTCCTAAAGTTTTAAGACTTAAGCTAAAATAAAATCATGCTCATAAGTTTCTATTTATTTTTTTAAAGGGTCCCCATTTATTAGTAAAATAAATGGGGAGTGTTGTATAGTACAACAATTTGTGATTCACTTGGGAGAACCAGTTATCACTGATTAGTTTTTTTTAATTTCTAAAAAATTTCAAAATAAAAATAGTTGCAGGAATGAATTTCAATAAATAATATCTCACGAAGCAATAAAATCTCACTTGATCATAATCCATAAGAATTCCTCTTTTAAAAATGAAAATATGAATATCTACATGAGTCCTTACTAAGTTTAAAAATTTGAAGCAGGTGGCTCATTCAGATTAGCTTTATAAATATATACTATTTTATCACAGGTAGGGCCTCTGATCCAATAGGAAATTTAAGCATTTGGTATGGTTACCTTTTACCCAGCAATGATTCATTGTCCCATCCAGTTACTCTTACAATCTTCAAAAAAATAAGTTCAATTTTATATACTTTATCTCTTTTGGAACTTGTTTTATTTTTTGTAGATGTTTTCTATGTATTTTTAACACGTAAAAGCCATTGTCTTGGCTTGGTGACCAAATATTTACAATTCCCTTCACTAGTTTTAATTAAAATTATCAAGCCTGCTCTTGATGAGACCCCTTATTTTTTGATATAATATCAAGTCATTACCCTGTTTTGGTAGGCAGTATTGGTAATGTCAGTTCAAATATTTCACTATAAACATGGTAAACAAGCTCTTGATGAGACTTATTATCTTCTAAGATTTTTAGCATAAATTTTGAATTACTTTCTAAAAATTGAAAAGTTTTCCAGATGGGGTGAATCATTGGTCGTTTTGAGATTTCTGGATGATAATTTTTAGAGTTTAAGATTGCTTATCTGTAAAAGAGTCTTTACTATGTTTAAAGATTCTTTTCTTGACTGATAATAGAATAACCATACTTTATAAAAATGAGAGACCATCAAAGAATAAATAACTTTAGTTAAATTTCATTTTTCAGCGAAAAAAAAATATATTTGATATCTAAATATTTAGATTGTTTCCTTAACCATTCTTATTTCTAGAAGAGATAATCAAAAATATTTTCTGAGATATTTATTTGAAAAGCCAACAAAAAATACTATTCAACTTTTATTTTCCTAAGAAAATAAAAGGCAGTAATATACAAAGACTAGAAGGGGTATGAAAAATATTTCTTTAAAGTCTGCCCATTAACAGGTAAAGAATATCTTTTGCTTGATAGATCTTGAAATAGAAATGTTGATTGGCCTATTTCTTCAATGATTTGAAATGCTCCTCATCACAATCTTTGGAATTTGGTATATTTACCTTTTTCCTCATGTGCCTTATCCCATTTCAATACCAGATCACCAATTTGAAATGTTTTTTGAGTAACAGAAGTTGTATCAAATAAAGCTTTAACTAAATGTTGATGATGTTCATGAGTAAATTTAGATCAATAAATTGAACTAAGGAAAGAAAAGGAATAACTACATTGGTAGGAAGAAAAACTTATTTCCCATCAACAAGATTAAATGGAGAAGTACCAATGGAGGCCTTCTGAGTTATACGATCTGTCCAAAGAGAAAATGTTAATGATTTGTGTCAATGTCGTTGGTTTTGGTAAACAGTTCGTTTGATGATTCTAATAAGGTTTTTATTTGTTGATTTTGCTAAGTCATTTCCTTGAGGATAATAGTTAGCAGAATATTTAAGTTTAAAACCTCTTTTGATAGAAAATTCTATCATAGCAGTTCCTGAGAAATGAGATGCATTATCAAATAGTAAAGCAATAGGTAAACCAAATATAGTTATGATAAATTGATTAATGAACTCAATAATATTCTTGGATTTGGCAACCTTTAGTGGAATTTACTCCACCCATTTAGTAAAATAATCGGTAGATGTGAGGATGTATTTATGCTATTTGGAAGAATCAGAAATTTTATCACCGATTATATCTAATCCCTATTGCTCGAATGGTTGTTCGATATTAACTAGTTGTAATGGGAAAGCTAGTTTCCTTTGTATTCCAGATGCACTTTGGCAAAATTTTCATTTCCTTGCATAATCATGAGCATCTTTGAAAAGTGTTGGCCAATAGTAACATACTTGTAGGATTTTATGTGCTGTTGTATTCCCTCCAAAATGTCCTCCAGCTGGTCCATCATGGAGTTCCTGCAAAACTTTATCTACTTCAGTTTTCTCTAAGAATATTAATAACACGGAATCAAAGTTTCTTCTAAATAATATATCATTGATAATTTCATATTGCTTGACTTTCAATGTTAAAGCACGCTTTGTTTTATAACTGATTTTTTTTGGGGCATATCCATTTTTCAAATAAAACTTGAGATCAGCATATTAAGACTGAGCATCGCTTACCTATGGCACTTGCACATAATTACCTGAGGCTTCTTTTAATCATATATGGGATTCTCCTGTTAGCATTCTACAAAAAAATTTACCTCTAACAATTTTGGAAGGTCTAATTTCTATATCAAATTCTTGTAAAGAAGTAATCCAGTTAGCTCTTTTTTCTCCTAATTCTCTTTGCATCAATAATTGCCTTACTGCAGAGAATGAAACTATTATCTTGGTGTGATTTTTGAGGATAAATGGATTAAAATTATTTATAGATTGGAAGACAACAAATGTTTTTTTCTCAAGAGATGAATAGTTTAGTTCTGCACCTTGCAAATTGGAATTGAAAAATGATATTGGTGATTCAATTTGTTGGTCATTAAGATGTGCTAGAACAACATCATAAGATGTATATGATGAAAATGTATATAAAGGGAAAGGATTGAGAAGATTGGTATTAGTCAAGAATGGAGCATTGATAATAGATTGTTTGATTAAATCAAATGTTTCCCTTTCATTATGTCCCCACTTAAAGACTGAATTTTTCTTAATCATTGTTTCTAAAGGTAAAAAAATTTGTGAAAATTCAGGGAAAAATATTTTTACAAAATTTATCTTCCCAAGAAATGATTGCATAGTCTTCTTATTATGAGGGAAGGGAATCCTTTTAATCTCATCGATTCTTTCAGGATCAATATAAATACATTTTTTGGACACGATGAATCCTAAATGTTTTCCTTCATCTAGAGAAAAATATGACTTCTTTGGGTTTAATTAATTTCCATACCCTTTACATCGCTCAAAGACTTGTTTTAGGTCAATCGCATGATTGGTTGCTTGTCTAGAAAATATTGTAATTTCATATAGATAAATAACCACTGATTTGTTAATGAGTCCTCTAAAATTTGTGTCTATGGCTCTTTGAAAAGTAGTACCTGCATTGATTAACCCAAATGGCATCTTTTGATAGGCATAAGCTCCCCACTTAGTCCTGAATGTAGTCTTTAATTTGTCATCCAAATGTACCAGGATTTGGTTATACCCTGAAAATCCATCTAGAAAATACATAAGTTCAAAGCCAGCTACAGTTTGGAGTACTTGTTCGATGGTTGGTAATGTAAAATTTCCTTTCTGACATGCTTTATTCAAATTTATAAAATCAATACAAATCCTAATGTCACCATTTTTCTTCTTGACAGGAACCAAATTTGAAAACCATTTTGAATGTATAACTAGAAAGGTAATCTTAGCTTTGAGGATTTTACTCAGCTCTATTTTTATTTGATTTTCAAGATTAGGGTGAATTTTCCTCAACTTTTGTTGTATTAATTTCTCATCTGAAGTCATAGGAATAGTTTTTTGAATGAAAAAAGTGTCATATGTTTTACGATCAGTGTAATCCCAAGAAAAAACACTTTTGTAAGTCCTTACTAATATGAGAAATGATAATCTTTGTTCAGAAGATAGACCAGGACCTAAATTTACATTTTGTGGTTTATCATTAGTTCCAAGGTTTACTAATTCAAATATTAAATTTGAACTTTGAGTTTTAGAATTAGTAACTCTCTTAAACCTATCTTTTAAATCATAAAGGTCTTCTAAATTGACAACTTATTTTGGTATTGGATTTTCATCATGTTCTTCCCTTATCTGAGTATCATGTTATTTTTCATCTATAATTTTATTATCATAAGATCCCTTGAATGTAAGGAAATCTATGATATCAGAATCATTATTAAAGACTCTCCAATTAGTAATATTATCAGGAACAGATGGTCTAAAAATAAATTCAATAGAAAACCTATCGAGACTAAATTCTTGAGATGGAATTAATTTTGATGCTAAATTAGCCAATAAATCTTCGCTAGAATTTTGTATTATGGTTATAGAGGAAATATTGAAATCTAAGAAATGAGAAGTCAATTCTTGGAATAATGATTGATAATTCTTAAGATGTCTAGAATGAAAAAGGATAGTATTTCTTACTTGCCTGACAATGAGCTCTGAATCTTCTAGTACTTTCAGATATTTAATGTCAAGGTCAATTGCTTTATACAAACCTTGAATTAATGTTTCATATTCTGCTATATTGTTTGTGCAATCGAATTCAAGTTTGTAGTCTAACATAGTTTTTTCTCCTTCTGGGCTTATTAAAATACAGCCAACTCCTGCACCATCTTCTGATTTAGAGCCATCAAAATAAATAATTAACTACTAGTTTATTTACAAAATATTTACACTTAGAAGTGTATGTCTCGGAAAAAATTTCGATTTGAGAAGTAACCTCATTATCAAAAAATGGTGATGGTTGCACATTAAAACTTCCAAGAAATGATTCTGCTGAGTAATTTCCAATAATATTATTATTGAATGCTACTAACTCATTGATTCCTTCAATATCAATAACTGTATGTTTCATGAATTTCTCACGATCTACCCGAATTTGGTTTGGCTTTCCATTGTGGGGTAGCCACATATGTGACCAGTCTATTGCGAAATTTCCATGAAGCTTCTCAAACCAGTCTCTACTTAATACTAACCCATAAAATTTAGGAATATCAGCCACCAATATATCAATTATCTGGGCAACCTTAGGGTTTGATGACAATCTAATGGAAACAGAATTTATTTCTCCTAAAACCTCTACTTTTGTTCTATCAATTTGTAATATATGAATAGGAGAATTTTGAGGGGTTATGTTCAACTTAGCACATACTGATTTTGGCATGATATTAAAGGAAGCCCTTGAATCTATTAAGCAATTGTGGAGGTTCTTATTATAGATCTCATAGGTTAAAATAAATGGAGGAGTATAAGAGATGGACCGATCACCTATCATAATAAGATATTTAGCATATATTTTAGTTAAAGGAGAAGGAGGTTTACCCATTTGATTATTAGCTTGAACTACTACTAGAGCTGGTAAAGCTGAAGCAGGAACTACATTCAAATCTCTAAGTAAAATATTTGGTTATTTTTTTAGTTTAGTAATTTCTTGGACTGAAATGTTGGCCCTGGTATTTTTCATATGCTCAACTAAATTATCTTCAATGGTGTTTGATACTACCATCGTCTTTCATGTAGGTGGAACATCTGAAGTAGCAAGGTTAGTTTGTGTAGCCTTAGATGTAAGCTTTTGACTTACTATTTTCTCTTTAGCAAGTGTTGAGTTCTTCTGTTTCTGATTTGGTTGTTTTGCTTCAGTGGCATTCTTACTCCTTGTACTTACATGTAAAGATTCTTATTGTTCTTCATTTGGTAGGATAAATCCCACATTCCATTTAGTTCAACTTCTTCTTCGACTTCGGTTTATTCTTCTTATTTTTTCTCTTCATCAGTGTCTTTGTCAGACTCAGCATTAGATATGATGTTGTGTGGTTGAGAATTAGAAGACTGATTTTTCTTGAAGGGCCTCAAAGTCTTCTTTGAACTAGAAATTTCAGCAACCTAATTTTTTACATCTTCCATTTCATTTGTCATGGTCTTTAACACTTTTTTAAGACCTTCCACAACAAAAGGGTCTTTCGGTGGCTTCTTCTTTGAATCATCTTTGAATGATACTTTCTTAGATTTCCTGTCTTCTTGGGAATTATTCTTTTCAAGAGCGATTATGTGTTTCTCTACAGATAAATATTCTTTCATATCTTCTACCAATGTAGGTAATTTTTCTCTATCAACAAAAATGGTTATACTATATGGGAGAGAAGAAATATACCATTTAATTTGAGCTTCTGTACAAGGGACTTATGTATCTGGAATTTTATTGAGTAAATTATTAAATATGGAATTGAAGTCTTTTTTTTATCTTCTATTTTACCCTTTAAAGTTGATATATTGTTAATGATTGATGCAGTGGTTCTCTCATCTCCAAACTTAGCTAAAAATTGTTCTTCAAACATATTCCAACTAGTTATGGAGCAAGCAAGTAATGAGAAATACAAGGATTCTGCAGATCCTGTGAGAGTATATGGAAATAGTCTTACTACACAGTCTTCTTCAGTTACCTCTTTTAAATTGATTGCTAACATATAATTATGGATGTGTTCTTTAGCTGGAAGACCATCATCAAGATTAAATTTAGGTAAACATATTCCAGGGTATTTTGGAAGAGGATGAAGAGGAGCAGGCATTTGTACAACACCTAGATTGTTACATGGTTTTACATTTGGTGGAGGTACTTGGCCTGCCATTAGACCTTGGGTGGAGGTGATGGATTGAGATTGAGTTGAAGAAGAGGCAGGCTGAGTGCTAGAACTAGTCGAAGGAGTACTAGTTTGAGTACTGGAACTAGTTAAAGGAACATTTATTGTTGGAATAGGAGTTGTGGAAGTGAGTGGAGGTAATGGAAGTGAATGGGGTGGATTTTTGGATAATACATCGCTGGTGATTGACTCCGATTCAATATTCTTTATTTTCCTTCGAGAAGTATCAATAGGAAATTCAAAAGGAGGGATTCCTATCTTCTGAGTTTCTAATCGAGTTATGATCGTCTAGGTTGTAAAGAAGATGAAACACTAATATCAAATGTTTGAGAAGTTTCAGGCTTCTCAATAGAAATGGATACTCTCTCTAACTTTTCTATCAAATACTAAACTTCTAGGGAATTTTGGTCAAAATCTGGAGATATTATGGGTTTATTTTCACTAGGAGACTTAGGAGAGGGGTGTTCAACTTCAAATCTTAAATATTTAGATCTAGCTAATGTTCTAGAAGTTGAAGGGGATCTAGAGGGAAAGAGACTCTTAGATTGGCTTTTATATTGATCAGAACTTCTTGCCATTCACAATTTTCCCTCCTTCTAGTGCCAAAATGTTGAAGTCTCAGAATTACCTTTCCACAACATGGGGGGAAACCACCCAATCAAGACCTTAGATAAATTCCTTTTCCATTTGGTGTAGTGGCTCTGACTGGGGATTAAGGGACCATTTTCCCAATAATGTTGATGAGGGTGTGTTTTGTTTATATAACATGCAGATGGGGAATGATTTATTTTATATGCATTTAAATAAAATATCTATTCTACTATATGCACAAGAGTGTTCATTCCTTCGTGGGATCTAAAAATATATCTTCCAACTATTAGTAACGAAGATTATTTAAAAGTTGAAAGAGATGAAAATTATGTAAAATGAATTATTTTGACAAAATAGTTTAATCAAAACGAATATGAAATATATATCACATTTTTAGTTTGATTATATATAAGATAATAAATCATAAAGAAATATCAGTATAGAAGTGCATTTAAAATTGACTTATGATAACAGCTCTAATATATAATGCAGATAAAAAGATAATTGTCAATTTTAGAAGAAAAACTTAATAGAATGAGGAGAAGTACCATATATATGAGGTCCTACTCATTCAAACTAACAGTATTTTTCTTCTCCTCTTCACTTTCAAGAAATTTAAAGAGTACAATAGCGCAACTTCAGTTAAACAACTTCAAATGTCAAAATATAACATATTTCGTTCCATTAATTTATCAAGGCATTCAAAAACTTACAGAAGTGCATTCTTTGCAAATGTTTTTGACAATTTTCTGGACCCTTCTCTAAATGCTTGAGAAGGGTTTAAATACTAAACTAAATTATGTTTAAAATAGATTATTACATAAAAAATGGAGGAGGTTTCAAAAAACCGTCCTCTTAAGGAGTAAGCTTAAACTATAATCAAGGAGATGAAATAACAACATGATTATGTGGGATGATCATATTTACGCATTTGATCTCGGAGCTAACAAATATCTATCATTGGCTTTAGTTGAGCTCGCTATGTAATCCCAGATCTGACCTTGCCTTTAAATACTGCATTCGAAAGTGCTGGAAACGATTTCTTTGTAGAATCAGTTAATGACTACAGATTTAAGCATTGATGATAAGGTTTGATCAAAAGATTCCAGTAATTTTCTAGATCAAACTTATTTATTTTTTTAATTGTTTCCACCTATGTCTTTATACTTTCCTTCCACTGTGCTTCTAATGGTTTGAGTTATGGGAGCACTTCAGCTATGGATTCTTTAATAAGTTCGGCTTTTTAAAGTTGTTCATTAACAGATTCAACAATTTCATTGTAAACTTTGATGCCTTTGTCCTTGCCTTCTCTGCTTGTCTTAGTTGCATTTCCCAATCCTTAAATAAAATCTCTTTATGAAATTTATCTATCTTAGGGAGGTCAGCTTTCTTTCCCACGTCACACCCTTGCCATTGAATGAACTCAATAATCTTATTTTCAACTTTTTCACATTCAAGTATCCTATTAGCCACTTGTTGGATTAAAATCTTGTTTGTATCAAATTAAGAACTAGTGAATGAAATTTGTTGACAAAATATTTCTTGTTGGTGTTTTAACTTTGCATTCATTTCCAGTGCTTCTTTTATGAATTGCTCTACTTGAGGTTGACTTTTCAATTTGTCCATTGCTGCTTCAGGCTATGTTTCTTTCTCTGTAATCGGCACCTAGTGCTGCAACTTAAGTCTTTCAAAATATTTTTGAAATTTAGACATCTTCATTTCAATCTTCTTACTGGAATTAAGCTTTTCCTATTCTAGCAGTTTCTCCAACTCTTGAACTTTGTCTTCTTTCTTCTTAAGTAGAATTTGTACCTCTATAGCTTTGTCAATGGTAGTAGTAGAATATGTTGTTGTGAACTGTGATAACTTAGTCAAATGTTATGTAGGATCAACAAAAGGGTCTTTCCATAGAATTTCTACTGATTCATCCATAAGATTTGAAACTGACTCGCCATCTCTTCTTCCCTGACTCGTGATTTGATTTCTTTTAAGATTCATCTTCAAAAATATCGTTAGCCTGATTATCCAGATTAATACTAGGAGTTGGTCTATTGACATCTTCAATAAATAACAAGTCCAAATGGGTTGTTTCTAGCCTTTTATTTATATATGCTTGAAAACACTCAAAGTCTATTTTACTGAGATGAATTTCTCCACACCTTCAAAGAAATCATCAAACACATCTTTCTCATTCAAGAAAAATTTTAGTTAAAGCTCAGTGGTGAAATTATTAACCACGTTATTAGGATAAAATGGCCTCTTTGGCATTAGAACCAAATTTAATGAAGTGACATTTGAAATCTATTTGAATGCATGACCAATATCGAAAAGGGAAAAAGTTCCACACTGTAAAGAGAAAATAGGCCAAATGGCCTTCTTGGGATCTTTGATTTGTTTGGACACGCTGCTTGTTAGAAGTTGATAGGAAATTTCCCTGGCTAGGAGCTTATCTGGAACATAATAGGGCGGAACATGGGGAGAAGAATAACTCCCAAAAACTCTGATATAAGTGAAATTTTCTTCAGCAAACCATCTAGCAACTGGTAAAATGTCTGTGCTATCTTCCTTAGAAATCCTAGGCACTTTTTCATTAAATATAATATGATGGATGGGTAACATAACTCCATTGCAAATTTTATAGAAATGTAAATGAAAATCAGATTCCCAAAGGGCTCTATGGTAAATATGAATTGGAGTGGGGTCCTGGCTTGTCCATTTCCATCCCATGATAGGAAATCTTGAACAAAAGCACATGGCATCCATAATTTAAGCACTCATGTAGAAGGGTGGTATTGTTCTATCGGAAACACTTCTTTTGCTTATGTAATCCATGATAGTCCTGGCCAAATTATCACACAGAATGCACACCCAATTCATAATAGAGTAATTTAAAATTGCGTTAATTAAAGGAACCTATTCTATGGAAAACCTAGTTGTATCTTGTCTTGCAAACAACCTACATAGCATTCCAGCTGCATAATAATAAGGAGAGGGTAACTGTGCTATGCGGTACATACCAATTTTATCCCACTTGAGCTTACTTTGGTCTTCTTTCCATCCCTTTATCACTTTCATGAGGTCTAGATTCTTCATTGTAAAGATTTGGACAAAAGCTTTATCATAATTCTTCTATGGCATGGGCAACTGATACATTATCCTTAACTCCTCTGTAGTGAACGAACCAATATTCTCCAGCTTAGAGTTCTTGAATGATTTGTCTGCTATGTTAAGGTGGTCAATTACCCACTTTACTATATCTTTGTAGAGTAGAATCTTCGACCTTAGTGCTGTTATGTGAAGAAACGAACATGCAACGTCAAATTAGGACAAGCCTGAGGAAATTTTCGCATATGTTGTTACTGTTTTCACTATTTCCCTCAGCTATTCTCCCTCAAAAAGGTGGTACATTTCTTCCCATGAAGAACAACTGCAATCCTTGTTACAAGTTGTGTCTGAGAACAATGGATGCATGTCTGTGTATTCTTCAGTGAACATTTGGGCAATTTCCTTGCCTTTATTGGTCATTCTAGTTATTCTCTCTTTGTTAGGGAGTTTCCCGAATTCAAGTGAAAAGAGTAAACTCAAATATGAGATGAAGAGAGAGAAGAATAGAGTTAAAATGTAATAATCAAAATCTTGTGATCTATTATTCAAAACATGCTTCAAGAAGATATCAATCTTTTGAACCTTGCAGCCATTAAATGCCATTAATAACTCATAACTCTTTCTATCAAATCTCTACACATCTTATGTAATACATCCAATCTAACAATATGAGGCGTTAGCTCTTATAACAAATTGATTAGATAAGGATCATTTCACACACTTGAATAACAAGTGTTAATATCGTACATCACAACTTTTAATATTTACCAATGGTTATGTTTTTTTGTCGCCGATGAATCTTGCGAAAGGCGATCTGTGCAAATCACACGTCATAACTTATTGCGGTAATAAAACTTTCCATTTGGTTTCTCGTCGCGAAACGTGAAATGCGCTAAAGACTCGCGTTTTTGTGCTTTATTGAACCCTTAAATACTTATAATTGTTATTTTTTTGTATCGTCGGGTCTAACTCATCACAAATTTTACAGAATTGTTATAAGATTTCTCTTTTATAAGATTTTCTCTTTTAAAGGGTTTTTTAAGCATTTTCAACAGGGATTTCATATAACTTTGAAAAGGTTGAAGCGCATATCACATTTTGCAATACTTATTGTTTTAAAACTTAATTGGTTTATAAGTTATGTGATTTGCGATGAGTGCTTTTCAATATCAGTAACTGTATGTTTCATGAATTTCTCACGATCTACCCGAATTTGGTTTGGCTTTCCATTGTGAGGTAGCCACATATGTGACTAGTATGTTGCGAAATATCCATGAAGCTTCTCAAACTAGTCTCTGCTTAATACTAACCCATAAAATTTAGGAATATTAGCCACCAATATATCAATTATCTGGGCAACCTTAGGGTTTGATGACAATCTAATGGAAACAGAATTTATTTCTCCTAAAACCTCTACTTTTGTTCTATCAATTTGTAATATATGAATAGGAGAACTTTGAGGAGTTATGTTCAACTTAGCACATACTAATTTTGGCATGATATTAGAGGAAGCCCTTGAATATATTAAGCAATTGTGGAGGTTCTTATTATAGATCTCATAGGTTAAAATAAATGGAGGAGTATGAGAGATGGACCGATCACCTATCATAATTAGATATTTAGCATCTATTTTAGTTAAAGGAGAAGGATGTTTACCCATTTGATTATCAACTTGAACAACTACCAGAGCTGGTAAGGCTGAAGCAGGAACTACATTCAAATCTCTAAGTAAAATCTTTGGTTATTGTTTTAGTTTAGTAATTTCTTGGACTGAAATGTTGGCCCTAGTCTTTTTCATATACTCAACTAAATTATATTCAATGGTGTCAGAGACTACCATCGTCTTTCATGTAGGTGGAACATCTGAAGTAGTAGGGTTAGTTTGTCTAGCCTTAGATGTAAGATTTTTACTTACTATTTTCTCTTTAGCAGGTGTTGAGTTCTTCTGTTTCTGATTTGGCTATGTTGCTTCAGTGGCATTCTTGCTCCTTGTACTTACAGGTAAAGCTTTTTATTGTTCTTCATTTGGTAGGATAAATCCCACATTCCATTTAGTTCAACTTCTTCTTCGACTTCAGTTTATTCTTCTTATTTTTGCTCTTCATCAGTATATTGGTCAAACTCAGCATTAGATATGATGTTGTGTGGTTGAGAATTAGAAGTCTGATTTTTCTTGAAGGGTCTCAAAGTCTTCTTTGAACTGGAAATTTCAGCAACCTAATTTTTTATATCTTCCATTTCATTTGTCATGGTCTTTAACACTTTTTGAATACCTTCCACAACAAAAGGGTCTTTTGGTGGCTTCTTCTTTGAATCATCTTTGAATGATACTTTCTTAGATTTCCTGTCTTCCTGGGAACTATTCTTTTCAAGAGTGATTATGTGTTTCTCTACAGATAAATATTCTTTCATATCTTCTGCCAATGTAGGTAATTTTTCTCTATCAACAAAAATGGTTATGCTATATGGGAGAGAAGAAATATACCACTCAATTTGAGCTTCTGTATGAGGGACTTATGTATTCGGAATTTTATTGAGTAAATTATTAAATATGAAATTGAAGTCTTTTTTTTATCTACTATTTTACCCTTTAAAGTTGATAGATCATTAATGATTGATGCAGTGGTTCTCTCATCTCCAAAATTAGCTAAAAATTGTTCTTCAAACATATTTCAGCTAGTTATAGAGCAAGCAGGTAATGATAAATACGAGGATTCTGTAGATCCTGTGAGAGTATATGGAAATAGTCTTACTACACAATCTTCTTCAGTTACCTGTTTTAAATTGATTGCTAACATATAATTATGGATGTGTTCATCAGCTGGAAGGCCATCATCAAGATTAAATTTAGGTAAACATATTCAAGGGTATTTTGGAAGAGGATGAAGAGGAGCAGTCATTTGTACAACACCTGGATTGTTCCATGGTTTTACTTTTGGTGGAGGTACTTGGCCTGCCATTAGACCTTGGGTGGAGGTGATGGATTGAGATTGAGTTGAAGAAGAGGCAGGCTGAGTGCTAGAACTAGTCGAAGGAGTACTAGTTTGAGTATTGGAACTAGTTAAAGGAACATTGATTGTTGTAATAGGAGTTGTGGAAGTGAGTGGAGGTAATGGAAGTGAATGGGGTGGATTTTTGGATAATACCTCGCTGGTGAGTGACTCCGATTCAATATTCTTTATTTTCCTTCGAGAAGTATCAATAGGAAATTCAAAAGGAGGGATTCCTATCTTCTGAGTTTTAGGCTTTTCAATAGAAATGGATACTCTCTCTAACTTTTCTATCAAATACTGAACTTCTGGGGAATTTTGGTCAAAATCTAGAGATATTATGGGTTGATTTTCACTAGGAGACTTAGGAGAGGGATTTTCAACTTCAAATCTTAAATATTTAGATCTAGCTAATGTTCTAGAAATTGAAGGGGATCTAGAGGGAAAGAGACTCTTAGATTGGCTTTTATATTGATCAGAACTTCTTGCCATTCACAATTTTCCCTCCTTCTAGTGCCAAAATGTTGAAGCCTCAGAATTCCCTTTCCCCAACATGGGGGAAAACCACCCAATCCAGACCTTAGATAAATTCCTTTTCCATTTGGTGTAGTGGCTCTGACTGGGGATTAAGGGACCATTTTCCCAATAATGTTGATGAGGGTGTGTTTTGTTTATATAACATGCAAATGGGGAATGATTTATTTTGTATGCATTTAACTAAAATATCTATTCTACTATATGCACAAGAGTTTTCATTCCTTCGTGGGATCTAAAAATATATCTTCCAACTATTAGTAACGAAGATTATTTAAAAGTTGAAAGAGATGAAAATTATGTAAAATGAATTATTTTGACAAAATAGTTTAATCAAAACAAATATGAAATATATATCACATTTTTAGTTTGATTATATATAATATAATAAATCATAAATAAATATCAGTATATAAGTGCATTTAAAATTGACTTATGATAACAGCTCTAATATATAATGCAGATAAAAAGATAATTGTCAATTTTAGAAGAAAAACTTAATAGAATGAGGAGAAGTACCATATATATGAGGTCCTACTCATTCAAACTAACAGTATTTTTCTTCTCCTCTTCACTTTCAAGAAATTTAAAAATTACAATAGCGCAACTTCAATTAAACAACTTCAAATGTCAAAATATAACATATTTCATTCCATTAATTTATCAAGGCATTCAAAAACTTACAGAAGTGCATTCTTTGCAAATGTTTTTGACAATTTTCTGGACCCTTCTCTAAATGCTTGAGAAGGGTTTAAATACTAAACTAAATTATGTTTAAAATAGATTATTACATAAAAAATGGAGGAGGTTTCAAAAAACCGTCCTCTTAAGGAGTAGGCTTAAACTATAATCGAGGAGATGAAATAACAACATGATGATGTGGGATGATCATATTTACGCATTTGATCTCGGAGCTAAAAAATATCTATCATTGGCTTTTAGTTGAGCTCGCTATGTAATCCTAGATCTGACCTTGCCTTTAAATACTGCATTCGAAAGTGCTGGCAACGATTTCTTTGTAGAGTCAGTTAATGACTATAGATTTAAGCATTGATGATAAGGTTTGATCAGAAGATTCCAGTAATTTTCTTGATCAAACTTATTTATTTTTTTAATTGTTTCCACCTATGTCTTTATACTTCCTTCCACTGTGCTTCTAATGGGTTGAGTTATGGGAGCACTTCAGCTGTGGATTCTTTAATAAGTTCGGCTTTTTAAAGTTTTTCATTAACAGATTCAACAATTTCATTGTAAACTTTGATGCCTTTGTCCTTGCCTTCTCTGCTTGTCTCAGTTGCATTTCCCAATCCTTAAATAAAATCTCTTTATGAAATTTATCTATCTTAGGGAGGTCAGCTTTCTTTCCCACGTCACACCCTTGCCATTGAATGAACTCAATAATCTTATTTTCAACTTTTTCACATTCAAGTATCCTATTAGCCACTTGTTGGATTAAAATCTTATTTGTATCAAATTAAGAACTAGTGACTGAAATTTGTTGACAAAATATTTCTTGTTCGTGTTTTAACTTTGCATTCATTTCCAGTGCTTCTTTTATGAATTGCTCTACTTGAAGTTGACTTTTCAATTTTCCCATTGCTGCTTCAAGCTATGTTTCTTTCTCTGTAATCGGCACCTAGTGCTCCAACTTAAGTCTTTCAAAATATTTTTGAAATTTAGACATCTTCATTTCAATCTTCTTACTAGAATTAAGCTTTTCCTATTCTAGCGGTTTCTCCAACTCTTAAACTTTGTCTTATTTCTTCTTAAGTAGAAGTTGTACCTCTATAGCTTTGTCAATTGTAGCAGTAGAATATGCTATTGTGAACTGTGATAACTTAGTCAAATTTTCTGTAGGATCAACCAAAGGGTCTTTCCATAGAATGCCTACTGATTCATCCATAAGATTTGAAACTGATTCGTCATCTCTTCTTCTCTTTCTTCTCTTAACTACAACCTTATGACTAGGACTTTAGAAGACATCAAGTGAGGGTATCTCTTCAGCCTTTAAAACAATTTGTTTTGTAGGATATGACGGTATGATCACTTGGTCATGAAATTTAGGTACCTAATGCAATGGTATTATAGTTTCCACTAAATTATAGGTTTTCTTTGGAGTTTGGAAACTTGTTGATTCATCAACATTAGGCTTTGGTGATGGTGTTTCTATTGCCTTGGAAAAATTCTCCCATTCTTTCTTCAAATAATTTAATTGGGGCCTCTCTGTGTGCTCGAGTGTATTCTGGATATGTTGAAATCCTTGAGAAGATGATTCGGCTCCATTAATTTCTCCTTCTGTTTGCATCTCAATACCTTTAATAACTTTCTCAGTTATTTTCTCAGGACTCTCATTCCTGCTCTCAGATTCATTTTCGAAGAGACCTAGATTTTGAGAATTATGTTGTGATTTCCCTGACTCGTGATTTGATTTCTTTTAAGATTCATCTTCAAAAATATGCTTAGCCTCATTATCCAGATTAATTCTAGGAGTTGGTCTATTAACGTCTTCAATAAATAACAAGTCCAAAGGGGTTGTTTCTAGCCTATTATTTATATATTCTTGAAAACACTCAAAGTCTATTTTACTGAGTTGAATTTCTCCACACCTTCAAAGAAATCATCAAACATATCTTTCTTATTCAAGAAACATTTCAGTTAAAGCTCAGTGGTGAAATTCTTAACCACGTTATTAGGATCAAATGGCCTCTTTGGAAATAGAGCCAAACTTAATGAAGTGACATTTAAATCTCTTTGAATGCATGACCAATATCGAAAAGGGAAAAAGTTCCACACTGTAAAGAGAAGGTAGGCCAAATGGCCTTCTTGGGATCTTTGATTTGTTTGGACACGCTGCTTGTTAGAAGTTGATAGGAAATTTCCCTGGCTAGGAGCTTATCAGGAACATAATAGGGTGGAACATGGGGAGAAAAATAACTCCCAAAAACTCTGATATAAGTGAAATTTTCTTCAGCAAACCATCTAGCAACTGGTAAAATTTATGTGTTATCTTCCTTAGAAATCCTAGGGGCTTTTTCATTAAATATAATATGATGGATGGGTAACATAACTCCATTGCAAATTTTATAGAAATGTAAATGAAAATTAGATTCCCAAAGGGCTCTATGGTAAATATGAATTGGAGTGGGGTACTGGCTTGTCTATTTCCATCCCATGATAGGAAATCTTGAACAAAAGCAAATGGCATCCATAATTTAAGCAGTCATGTAGAAGGGTGGTATTGTTTTATCGGAAACACTTATTTTGCTTATGTAATCCATGATAGTCCTGGCCAAATTATCAGATAGAATGCTCACCCAATTCATAATAGAGTAATTTACAATTGTGTTAATTAAAGGAACCTATTCTATGGAAAACCTAGTGGTATCTCGTCTTGCAAATAACCTACATAGCATTCCAGCTGCATAACAATAATGAGAGGGTAACTGTGCTATGGGGTACATACCAATTTTATCCCACTTGAGCTTACTTTGGTCTTCTTTCCATCCCTTTATCACTTTCATGAGGTCTAGATTCTTCATTGTAAATATTTGGACAAAAGCTTTAACATAATTCTTCTATGGCATGGGCAATTGATACATTATACTTAACTCCTATGTAGTGAACGAACCAATATTCTCCAGCTTAGAGTTCTTGAATCATCTATCTGCTATGTTAAGGTGGTAAATTACCCACTTTACTATATCTTTGTAGGGTAGAATCTTCGACCTCAGTGCTATTATGTGAAGAAACGAACATGCAACCTCAAATTAGGATGAGTCTAAGGAAATTGCCACATCTGTTGTTACCGTTTTCACTATTTCCCTCAGCTATTCTCCCTCAAAAAGGTGGTACATTTCTTCCCATGAAGAACAACTGCAATCCTTGTTACAAGTTGTGTCTGAGAACAATGGATGCATGTCTATGTATTCTTCAGTGAACTTTTGGGCAATCTCCTTGCCTTTCTTGGTCATTCTAGTTATTCTCTCTTTGTTAGGGAGTTTCCCGAATTCAAGTGAAAAGAGTAAACTCAAATATGAGATGAATAGAGAGAAGAATAGAGTTAAAACATAATAATCAAAATCTTGTGATCTATTATTCAAAACATGCTTCAAGAAGATATAAATCTTTTGAACCTTGCACTCATTAAATGCCATTAATAACCCATAACTCTTTCTATCAAATCTCTTACACATCTTATGTAATATGTCCAATCTAACAATATGAGACGTTAGCTCTTATAATGGATTGATTAGATAAGGATCATTTCACGCACTTGAATAATAAGTGTTAATATCGTACATCACAACTTTTAATAGTTAATAATGGTTATGTTTTTTGTCACCGATGAATCTTGCAAAAGGTGATCTGCGCAAATCACACGTCACAACTTATTGCGGTAATAAAACTTTCCATTTGGTTTCTCATCGTGAAACACGAAATGCGCTGAAGACTTGCGTTGTTGTGCTTTATCAAACCCTTAAATACTTATAATTGTTATTTTTTTGTATCTTCGGGTCCGACTCAATCCAAATTTTACAGAATTGTTATAAGATTTCTCTTTTAAAAGGCGCAATGTGATTTCACTTTAAAGGGTTTTTTAAGAATTTTCAACGGGGATTTCATATAACTTTGAAAAGGTTGAAGCGCATATCACATTTTGCAATACTTATTGTTTTAAAACTTAATTGGCTAATAAGTTATGCGATTTGCGATGAGTGCTTTTGAAATAAAAGCGGAAAAGTAAAAAATTTTGTTCCTAAAGTTTTAAGACTTAAGCTAAAATAAAATCATGCTCATTAGTTTCTATTTATTTTTTTAAAAGGTCCCCAACTATTATTAAAATAAATGGGGGGTGTTGTATAGTACAACAAGACCAGGTGGGATTTTTTGGTTTTCCTTGTTTAATTATGGTGCTTTTTCTGATCTTGAAATAAAGAGGACCTTGTCTTGGTTGCTTCATTTTGGGCAAGACAAGTGTGCCCATTGTAGCTAATGTTGTAGCTACTTCTTGTTCAGTAACCCCTTTTCATTATTCCTTCACATGATATATACTTGAGGATATGGTAATCCACCTTATGCAAAGGATAAGGTAGGTTTTCTCTTCTAACTCCATTCTTATCCTCAATAGACTTCTCTTTCAAAATGAAGAAATTATTTCTAGTTGTGACACTCATTACCTTATCTTCTTTGCTCCATCTAACCCCTAGAGGTAGGGTAGTCACTCTGCTAATGGTTTTAGGGATGCGAGAGATGGATAACCCTATTACAATAGTGTTGGTGTTGTCCTCTACTTTGGAATGTAATGCCATTGAAAATTCATGAACAAGGTCATCGTACCCCTTTAACAACTCAAAGAAATCTAACCATTAGTGTCTTCTGAAGATGTTTAATACAAGAGTGTGTAGGTGTGCAGTGTCCAGGGGTTCCCTTACAGCTCAATCTCCTGACCCGCAACCCCCACTCATCTCTTTTTGACAAAACCACTCCTTGGTGTTACTTAGGTGAGGGAAAGTTTTTTTTTAATAACTTCAGTGGTGAGACAATGTTCAATTCCTTGGTAGAATTGAGTGAAAATGATGCTATGATTCATATCAACAAATTTTATTCTTATTTCTATACACTACAATCCTCAAAGAGGCCTTCTACTACACTTTTATACTTCCATAGGATATAATTTTCATGCAATTGGGTGTAATAACAAGGGAGGTGGATGTCGCTTACTTCTTGTCAAGCAGTTTTGGATGTATATGATCTTTTTTAGACCAATTTGAACCATTGTGGCCCCTTCTCACCCTTTAATTCCTCTTGTATCAGATTCTCGGCCCTCTTGTAGTAATTGGAGACTTGCATGTAGCTCCTTCATGTAGAAGTTGCAAAATGGGGTTCGAAACTCCTCGATGGCATACAAAAACTTTTCCTCTCTATAATGTTTTTTGAAATGAGAAAATGTGAAAGAGAATTCTAGTACATAATATTCCATTTTCGAGTTAAAATCTTGGATGGTTGTGGTGACATGGCATCTACATGGGTTTCCTATTCTGGGTCATTTTCCCCACTCTCTGCAATCATTCTTCCTTCCCTCATAATTATCACCCCACCTCTGTGACATCAACTCACTTTTATTTGACACCTCGACATTGTATGAGTGACTAAACATCAACTTAAGTTTACTAGCTGAGGGTGGCCAAGTTCACTGCTCACCTCCAGCCTATTAAAACACATTTTCTCACTCAAAACACATTTTTTTCATTTTATGCATAGGGAGGAGATGAGGTTTTCCATACCTAAGCCTACCTGTGGATCGAATTGCTACGGAGGTTTGCATGCTGGAGCTAGAACATATATCATTAATATCAAAGGGTTGACTATTTGACTTATTTCCTATGCATGCCTTCATTCTTGATGATACCTTGACTGTTGCTTTTGTTGTGTGTGTGCAAGTGCCTCTCTGATGTCCAAGTTGTTGTTGGTGGTGGAAATCCTCCCTGGAAGTGATGTGTATCTTAAGAATTGCAAACAAGGCTCCATCATCCCTTCTGATGGTGGAAAAAAAAAATATTAGTGATTGTTGTTGTGGCTACACAGGCTGCTACAGGAGGAGTTTTCTTCTTGTAGCAGTCCTTTTATCTCCCCTTGAAGTATTTTTTTTGCATGATGGTGTTGAGGGAGATGATGACAAGTCATGAGGATAGGGTTAGAGTCATGGAGGAGTAATGTAGACACTGTAGAAATAGAAAACAATGGCTTCTGTGATTTTTTTAAGGTGGGACAGAGTGGAAATTCGAGCAAATGTTTGGTGAAATGGAGTGGATGGGTGATGGATGGATGATGGAAAAATAATTGTAGGACCCTCTTTATCGTTTATTATATTTATAATGGTATTTTGGGTTGTTATCCTCCTTAGATCCCCCTCTTGTAGCTTCACAACCTCCTCCTATAGCATTATAGGACCTTCTGTAACAATACAGGTCCTTCCTATAGAATCACATAGAGGAGGTGAAATTAGAATTTCTTGTTGATGGGATGGTGGAGAGAGATAGTAATATGAATGGATAAGATGTATATGAGGTGTATGGATGTAAGTATGGATGAGAGCTTATAGGTTTTGGCCTATAGCCATGAAATCTTCCATTGTGTGCAATCCTACAAAATTAGAGAAAGGTTAGCATATATGGTATAAGTTTCATCCTTGTATTCTTCTTTTCCTTTTTATTGTTTTTTTCTCTTTTCTCCTTTAGAAAAATAGGTTTCCTATAAGTATTTTTTCAACTTGCATGCCTTCCCTAGGTGCCTCAGAGGACGTTTTCACCTAGTGATCTTTATTATTATTTTATCTTTATTTTTTTTGTTCTTGGGCTACCTTAGAGAGGTTTTCAACCCTAGAGTTTTCCTCATATGCCTCCTAGAGATTTTCATCGAGAACGTTTTATTTTTTGTCTTTTTCAAATTTATAGGAATTCTATCGATAGGAAGCTATGAAACTCCCAATCACATTTAATTCTTTGCTAACTGAACTGATAAATTCTTCCTTGGACAGAGGTCTTCTATATAGCTTCAACCTATAACCATTTCCAAGCAAGGGAATGCCTTCTTCATCAATGCATCTGATCTATACAGATCCATTTTCACAACACTTTTCTACTAGGTATGGACCCAACCATCTTGTCATTAGCTTCCCTTTAAAATATTTGAACCTAGAATCATATAACAAGGCCTAATCTCCTTCTCAAAAATTACTTACCTTGATATTCTTGTAATTCCATACCTTCCTTTGCAGTTGTATGACTTCAGTATGTAGGAGAGCTTGCATTCTGAACTCTAAGCCATTTAGTTGTAGCAACCTTTCTTGTTGTGTTGTAGTGAAATCTAAGTCGAGTTGAGCTTCCATTCTCAAAGTGTTATATTCAAACTCAATATAAATCAAAGCCTTATTCCCATAAATCAAGTCATATGGAGTGAATACACTGGTGGTTTACCAAGTGGTCTTGTAGGCCCATATGGCCTCTACTAGTCTCTCTGCACAATATTTCTTGTTACGGTTAACAACCTTGGTGAGGATGTTCTCCAATGATATGTTTGTGACCACTACTTTCACATTTTATTGAGGGTGATAGGGAGTGGATGTCTTGTGTTTGATATTGTGCTTCCTCATGAAATCCTCAATCAAATTTGATGTGAATTGTTCTCCTTGATTGGTGACTATATCCCTTGGATACCCAAACTTGTACAAAATGATTTCTCTTAAAAACTCAGCCACTTTCTACTTAGTTTCTGCTTTGGCAACCTTTTTCTCAACTCACTTTGTCAAGTATTCATTGTACACAATGATGTACCTCTTTTTTCTTCATGGCGGATCAATTGGCCCAATGAAATCCATGCCCCATTTTTCAAATGGATCTAGGGTCACCTGAGGTTGTAAGGGAATCTCATCCTTGGGTGTGGATTCTCCCATCCTTTAGCAATGATCACATCTGATGGTGTATCTCCTTCCATCTTGATGTAAAGTGGGCCAATAGTAACCAACCTATAGAACTTTAAAGATTTTCCTCTTAGCAGCAAAATAACCTGACAAGTTCCATCATAACATGTTGAAAGGATATCAAATTCCTATTCTTCCCTTACACATCTCATTAATATCTGAGTCCCATTTTGAAAATATTTCCCCTAATCCAAGTGAAAGGGGCAATTTCCCTTACAATCTTTCTCTTGTCCCTGGATAATAGATTTAGCAGAGCAGTTCAATGAGGTTGTGATGTTTCAATAGACTTTCCATATGTTTCGGAAAGGCTTCACATTCAAACTGCGCACTTCTTTGGGAGGATATGATTTCATTTGCAATCGATCTGAGATTTGGCCATAGAAAATTGATTACTCTCCACGACCGTATTAACGATTACAAATTTTTTCAAACAGGTAACAGGGAGTATTTGTAAAATTTTAACTAAATTATTATCGTGGTTAGTTAATTTCATTGGAAACCACACATAATTTTTTTCAACGGACAGATGTCATTTAAATTTTAGAGACGAAGGATACATTTTAAAACAAAACGATTTATGAGTGTTAGCACAGCTATCCAAAACATCATAAAATTTTCAAACAATGGGTAAAACTGCATCAAAATTCCAACATTGTGCAGTGCATCCATGAATGATGGGAAGAATATACAATGTAGGGTACCTTTTACAAATGTTTTCCAAGCGCGTCATAATTTATAGTTTTGAGAAATAAATATTATTGTGTACGAGGAGCTCATATGGAGTACGTTTTAGAATAATTGCAGAGTCCAAAATTTGTGTAAGACTTGCTTCTCTTACAAGTGGAGTTGAGATATGTGTAACTTTAGGTGCATGCATGGTTAGATTCACACAAATGTACATTTAACAAATTTAATTCCCACAAATTTAATTTTAACAATGAACTTTTATGTTCAAAGAATCACATGTCCTCTCTTCATTTTATGATAATGAAACAGTTACATTATAAAGAAAATTTAAATAAAATTTCTCATCTTAAATGAACGTATCTGTATTGGAGGTGGTGATTAAATTTATATCATTTCATCTATCATTTCTCCAATAAGGGTGATTAATAAAGACATGGAGTTGGTGGGGTTATATTGTCATTGCTATAGGATATAATTCTGGTAAATGTCACCTTTATTTGTGTTTGCATTAAAGTTTCATGGATTTATATCATTCTATTGAATGTGGATTTATAATAGAATGGGAAGATCTTGCTTCCAAAGAATTTGATAGGGAGAAATTGATTATTTCTTATCACTGTCTACCCAATGAATTTTTTCCATCTTTGCAATGGACTTCTTTATTATCCTTATTGTTTTCTTTACTTTTTTTTCCTTGTCAAATTCTTTTGCTCTATCCTCCCATTCCTTCTATCATTTTGTTTTTTTTCTTACTTTTTTCCTTTGTCAAATTATTTTTCTCTTTCTCCCTTTCTCTCTGTCAATTTTTGAATGGAATCCAAGCTCTATGAGTGAGGTTTTATACCTAATAACTAACTTGAGAGATCTCAAAGTCTTCACATCATTGTATTCTCTCTCCGACTCTTTGGTCCCTCAGCCCTTCACACTCCTCCATTCCCATACTCACCATAACCTATCAATGAGCACGATGTCAAAGAGGTGTTGGAGGATGTGGTTCTTCAAGTGGTGCGCATGCTAGGTTCTATATCCTCTCACCTCTATGACAACCAGACTCCTCCAAAAGTGAAACATGAGTTCAAATTTTTGGATGATTACATCTGGAACGAGCGGAAAAGTATCAGGGATATGGAGATGCTAGAAGGCTATATGTCATGGGTGTCACATATTGATCATATGCAAGGTATGGAAAACAAATACCTCCACACACTAGATATATAATAGCAATTGAATATGCTCCTTGGAAAAGATCTATTCGGAGCGTCGTTATATAAGGGACAAAAGCGTGATGAAGCTTGAGGGAGTATAGTAGAAATTGATGGACATCGAGGGTCATTTGGCATGTATTAAAGTAGGCTCAACCCCTAGTGTAAATAATAAGGATGTGGCTCACCAATTGAGGTAGAAACCTGAGCGTCATCTTAACTTTTATGTTATAGTCATTTATATATGTCTTTTTATGCAACTTAGGACAAGTTTTGGGAATAGTTTTTTTTAGCAAGATAGTCATCCAAACATGGGATAACCCTTAAAAATTGTGGTTTATTGTGTTTCTTTTAATTTCTAAAACTATACTTTATAGATAATCAGTTTTCTATCACTAGTCAAGTTTCCTATATGAGAAAGAGTTAAAAAACAATTCATATATATATATATATATATATATATATATATATATATATAACTGCTTTGTCTCAATATTTTTAGAATAAATTAAAATTATTATTTATTTCTTCATTCAATTACTCGCCATGCATCTATTACGTGAATAAAAGTGTCTATTAATTGTAAAGGATTATGAGTATTTTTTCCGAGGTTCGACTTTATATAACATAATGGTAACATTCTAATAGTTGTTTGTGTTCAGATTTATATAATATAATGGTAACATCCCTAAATATTCTTAAACAAATAAGTATTTGTTGTTTAAGTTATTTTAATTGGTGGATTTATTTTTAAAATTTTAATTATTATAATAAAAATTTGGAATTTTACAAACTTAAAAATTATTTAATTAGATTATAATAGAAAATTTATAATACAATTATTATGTTACAATAATAGAAATAAAATTATTATATTGTAATAATAAAATTGTTAATATACAGTCAAGGAGTTAGTTTTGTTAAGGTTGTGTGTTAAGTGACCAAGGACTTTTGGGCTAATTTCAACGAAAAGGCACTATGGGGATTTCAAAATGGTCCTTCAAGATATATGATAGCACTTAAGTGTTGAGGGCTTAACTTTGTGGGCATATGAAGTTTGAATGGGTTGACAACTATTTTAGCCTGTTTGTTATATCCGAATTTTATGCTATTTCTAGAGGTCCACTAGAGTTGGAAAAAATCTACTAAAACATATAAACACCATAATTGTCTTAGAGATTAAGTAAAGAAAAAATAAGGTCATTGAACTCAATCATACACGCAATGGATTTGAGGTTGATAACACAACATTGATTGAATGTGTTGGATTTGAGGTTGATAACACAACATTGATTGAATGTGTTGATCACAGTTAAAGAAGTAGGTGGTTTCCATTGCTCCAGTGTTGGCATCCTCATCTAGTTGTACAAGTGATAGTGAAGAAAAACCATCTTATGTAATTAAATCCTCTAATATTGTCTTGAATTATTTCTCCTCTCATTTCTCTGATGTCATTAATGTATGTTCTAAAACTATGTGAGAGATGCATAAAGTAAAGAGTTATTTTGTGTAGTGTTTTGAAAAGATGATTATGAATTGAGGTGTGTTTTTGGCTAAGGAGGTGTAGTGAAGAATAGGGTGCAGCAAAACTAGAAGTGCAGAGAAGAAGGAGTTGTAAGAGACAACTATTAGGTTCTTTATGCTTTTGTGTAATATAAGTAAACCACTACTGTTTTAGTCCAAAAATTGTATGAAAAATAGGACAGTGGCTAGAAGAGGTGGTGGCATGGATTTATAAGATGTTGGAGCCTCTAGGTAAGTTGTGGTTTGCTAATTTCAATGGGGTTGGGTACTCCTATGAATGGGTGCTCACAAACAAATTATATAATAAAAAATGGTGCCTTGATTATAATTATAATACAAGACAAGCGTTGGTCATTTTTCTTCCACAAGGGTTTCTACGTAAATATGTGTTTAAGTATGTAGGAATAATGGTATCTCATGTTGTGTTTGAGTATTTGAAATTTTAGATATTCAATTGTTAAAAGTGTTAATTACTGATTCGAGTTGTTGTGGCTTAGACCGGATATGATCCTTGGGTGATATTGATGGCTTAAATGCCGGTAGGTTGTAATTACTCAAAACACAAATTAAGAATAATTTTTATCTCAAGACTCACATTTCCTAACAAACTATATATATATATATATATATATATATATATATATATATATATATATATATATATATATATATATATATATATATATATATATGTATTAGATGATTTAAAAATTATATATTTAGAAATACTTATATAATTTTAATTTTTTTAACTTATAATTTTATATTATAAGTAACTATTATTATATTAATAAAAATTAAGGCTCATGGTGCATAGAATTTGGTAGAATAGATAGTGAAGGGGATGAAAGTGTGATTTTTCAAATGAACTACAACATGTTATGAACAAATTATTATCATTGTAACAGTATACTGAACCTTGTTTTCTTCCTCACAAACAGTGCATTTCTTTCCCATGGGTATCTTCTTTGTAAGGTCAAATGAAAAAACTGCCCAAATGGTTGCACTGTCTGTTAATAATGTGGTGTTAGATGTGGCACTTTCTTATATCGACAATTATGGCCATGGAAATTGGCTTTCACCACATAAAAAAGCAAGTATATACCATCTTGACAAGCATGGTTATGGGTCCATTGGTGTTAGATAGATAGTTAAGGTACTTTTAGATATTAAGTTATAGGTTTCTCTTTCCATATTATTTAGGTATTATTATTCTTGTACATAAAAATAAAGTAAGATAAGTTGAATATTTCATTATAAATTTGAACATAAATGGAGCTATTGGATTCAAAATTTTCCACCATTTTTATAGATGTTAAGGTTTTTCTCACAAATGAATGTGTTTGGAGATGTTGGATTCGAAATTCTACACCATTTCCATTGTTGGAAAGGAAGAGAGAAGAAAAAAAAATTAACATACACAAAACATAGGAGTCGTGACTCTTCTATCGATCATACAAACTTGATTCAAATGAATTGATTACAATGAACCCAGTGAAGGGTATTTAAACATTTTTGACTAGTGACTCACCTAAAATACCTTGACGTGAAAAAGCACACTAAATTAATGTATCACTTAACTTTGACTTGACTCAAAACTCATCTGACTGACTCTATAAATATATAAAACTCTTCATGTAGGAGTAATTATCTTAATTTAACACTCCCCCTTAATTATGACTGTATGACTCAACACAACTCAAACATAACTTAACTATGCCTTCTAGGCTTAAAATAAAAATTGACTCAAGTATCACTCAAACATGCTTGCTGATCTATGTCTTAGCTAGGCTTACAATGACCCTATTTTTTACATATTTGCACTTTCTTTGTCTCTCATTCTGAATTCTATATCCTCAAAATTTATTCATTCTCTATTGCGCTTTCTTGTTGTATGCTCCATATTTCCTTACATGTTGTTGCTGCAATTTTTATTTGATTTTTTTTGAATTTGTGTTGAAAAACAATATGATATTGTATTCTACACCTTTCTCTTCAAATATTCATTCAACCGTGGATTGTTTCCACAACATTACACCTTCAAACTGTCTTCTTTCCTCTACTTCTTGCGCTTCATATTGCTAACTTTATTTCTACCATATTTCTTGATAGCATAATCATATCTCTTCTTGAATCCATTCCAGAAAAATGGTTTTAATACATTCTTCCGTATTTTTAGAAACTTTCATATCATTCTCTTGAAATTCATCATCAGGTACTATTTCTTTCTTCCTGTAATCTTCACACTCAATATCATTATTCACCATTTCATTCAATTATTTTATCCCAATTGTTGCTTTAAGACTCGCATTGACTTCTGAATTCATTCAATTTGTTCAATTGACTTCTGAATCCATTCTTCAATAAGCTTCAAATCTACATCAAACTTATTAACAACATTGATTTCAAATTCTGCTCCTATGATATTTTGAGTACGTGCATATTCAAAAACAATGTTAAAACATCTTTATTATGCACTTCAATAAGAGCTTCCTACTCTACCTTTGTTTCCACTGCATGGAGGTTGTCTTCCACTATTATGTTGTTAGTGGATATTCTATCAAAAACTCTTCAATCACTTTATCCTCTTCTTGATCATCGGTTGTTGCTAGATGATGTATTTCTTCATGAGTAGTTCCAACTACTTCATATATTGTTCCTACAAAGGCAACTTCAACCTTCAATGCTTCATCAAACATGGCGCTTACCATATTACCTGTAGAAATTATACAACAAGCATGTATATCTTGGATTCACATGATCTAAAAATGTGCTAAAGTTAAATACCGAATCACTTCTACAAATATTTTGTGGAATTAAAAACAAAATCACCAATCACATAAACATGAAGAAAGATCAATCACACAAAAACATAGATAATATCTCGGGGAAATATTACAGCTAAAAATCCCACTATATTCTATTGTATATTATATCATGGATCATGAAATAATTACATACAAAACTATTCTCACAAGATCCCTCAGTACATCAGCTAATTGTCTCACACTGTCATACAAAAACTAGCAAATGCCCTATCTAATTTACTGCCTCCAGAAAATCTACCTTCATTGTGCAATCCCTGCTGAATGCAATCCCTAAATTGATGCAATCTTTCCTGCCTTGAATACGCAAGTATCATGGGCACATCCAATGTGTGCAAGCGGATAATGTCACAACTGATAGTCAACTTCCCTTTCACCTAGAACTCAATTCAGTCTCCACTGGATCTGACATGAATGCAGTTAATAATAGTAAATCTTCAGTTGCATCTGAAATCACTACATGTGAATTAATTAATATTTAATTCACTTCATCTCTCACTAGTGTATCTTCAGTTACAACTAGCACAACTAAGTTTAACTCATTTAACTGAGTTAAACTATTTACAACTTGCACAAACTCATGCACCACTACACTTCCAATTATGTTACAACTAGAATCACTCAATTACAACTAGAATTACTCTGCATGTCCCACCAACCAACCTCTAGCTTGAAATTCACTTAGCTAACTAATTTTCCACTTCAATTAACTATTTTCCAGTCCACATTGAGAATAGATTACAGTTTAATGTCCATCTAAATTAAGGGATAATAAAAATATACATGCACCTTAAAATACCCTATGGGCCCCACCCTAGTGTAGGTGCTTAATTTTCACTGGGATCATGGGTGCCAAAAATTTCTTGTTGAATCTCATCACTCCCTCTCAACAAGAAAGAGATTATCCTTCACCCTGATCCTATCTCTATGTTATTCGAATTTTCTCCTAGTGAACACCTTCATCAGAATATATGCATCCTGATCTTCCGTGGGAATGTACTGAAGCAACATGATTATCCTCTACACACAATCTCTGAGTTGATGGTACCAGATATCTATATGCTTGGACCTATCATGAAACACATGATTAATCGAGATTTTAATGCTACTCTGATTATCAAAATGAATCACTTTAGGATCTATCTGAGAACCAAACAAACCAACCAAGATATTTCTCATCTAGATAGCCTCACATGCAGCTTGAATTGCTTCCATGTATTCCGCTTCCGTTGAACTGAGTGCCACAGATTTCTGCTTCACGATGTACCAAGAAACAGTTGTAGATCCAATGCTAAAGATCCCCCCTGATGTGCTCTTTATGTCCAATGGAATTCCAGCCTAATCTGCATCCGTGAAGCCATGCAACTTCACTCCATATGTTCTTCTGTACCATATACCATACTCTAATGTGCCCATCAGGTATCTCAAGACATGCTTCCCCACCTTCCAAAAGATCTTGGTAGGTTTAACCATAGCTTGACTCACCTGGTTAACCGCATAGAAAATTTCCTGTCTCATGTTGACTAGATACATTAGCGAACCCACTAATTTTCGATAGACAGTAGCATCCACTACCTCTCCAGAAGTAGCATCCTCTTTCCTCCAGTTTCCTCGAAGAGGAGTATCCATGTGTTTGCAACTCTCCATGTTAAACTTACCCAGTATATCCTTTGAATACTTTCCTTCAGACACAAAAATTTCACCATATTACTGCCATATTTCCAATCCAAGGAAATAATGAAGGAGGCCCATATCCTTCATTTCAAACTCCATTTCAAGATTATCCTTGCATGAGTGTATCAGCTACTCATCATCAGTAAAAATTAAATCATCAATATAAAGAACAATGATCAATAGTGTACCCTCAACCATGATTTGGTACAGGTTTTCATCTGCTTCAATTTTGGTGAAGCCCAGTCTGGCAAAATAATTGTCTATCCCAGTGTACCAAACACGGGGTGCTTGCTTCAGCCCATACATCACTCTTTTGATTCTGCACACATGTGACTCGCTGTTGAAGATCTTGAAACCTTCAAGCTGCTCTATGTACACCTCCTCCTCAATGATCCCATTGAGAATTGAAGTTTTCATGTCCATCTGATGAATGTGCTAACCCATCTGTGCTGAGAGTGCAAGGATGGTACTTATGGAAGAGTTCCTTGCGACAGGCGTAAAATTCTCATCATAATCTATCCCCTCGATCTGTTAGAAACCCTAGGCCACAAATATAGCCTTGTATTTCTCCACACTCCCATCAGGAGCTTGCTTTACCTTGTAGATCCATCTCAAACCGACCACTGATTTGTCAACTGGTCTTGGGAGAATTTCCCATGTACTGTTTTTAACAATGGATTCATACTCCTCCGCCATTGCATCAAGCCAAGTAGGCTATTGCACTACTTCCTAAAAATAAGATGGTTTAGTCACAATACATTTTCTCATAAGAGCCATGTATCGAGTAAATCAGTCAAGAGACTGTCTATGTTTGTGTTGTGAATTAGGGGCTCCTACATTCTCTCCAGCATCAAGTCTCAGCCTATCAGCTTCCATGGTGCGTTTTCGACCATTTTTTATGGATGGCTTTGCATGAGTGATTTCTTCCACTCCATGAACCTCCTCATGTGGTTGATCCACATCTTGAGACTCATTCTTAAGAATCATCAATTCCTCCTCCGCATGCAAGTCCAAATCCCTCTCAAGGGACAACTGCATGGCTTTCCCCTCATCAAATTTTGTATCTCATCACACAACATTCATTCTGTTGTTTGGAAAATACACATGATAATTACGGGGTGTTTCTGTGTACCCCACAAAAATCCGTTGGTTCCAGCTTCTTCCTAACGTCATTGGCCACATGCACATAAACATATGAGCCAAAAAACTTAAAGTGTGAAACATCTGGTTTCTTACCAGTGAAATCTTCTTCAAGTGTACTTATGCCAAGTACTCTATGAGGACAACGGTTTTGCACATAGGCCAAAGTGTTGCATGCTTCCACCCATAAATGCATTGGTAGGCCCCTATCATGCAACATCACTCATGTTGCACCCACAATCATTTTTTTATTCCTTTCCACGACCCCATTCTGCTGTGGGTTATGATGCGCTATGAGTTCTCTTCGAATTCCTTCTTTTCTTCAGAAGTTCTTGAATTTTTTAGAGGTGTATTCTCCACCATTATCGCTCCTAAGAGCCTTCACTTTCTTCCCCGACTCTTTGTCCACCAATGCCTTAAACTCACAGAACTTAGAGAATGTTTTATCTTTCTTCTGCATGAAGAAGATCCATCATCTACAAGAAAATTCATCAAGAAATATTACATAGTACTTATGTTTTGTTTTTTAAGAAATCGAGAATCGTCCACACACGTTTGTGTGAAATCTCTCAAGGATCCCCGAAGCACGGTTCTCCTTCTCATGAAAGGTGGACTTTACATACTTCCCCATGGTGCAACCTTTGCACTGATATAACTAAGAAAGTGTTCCCACTGGAAGTCCAATAGATATTTGTTGCATGACTTTCAAGGCTCCATGATCAAGATGGCCCAATCACCTGTGCCATAATTCGCCCTCATCCCAGCTCGCCACTTTCTCTGCCTTGCCTACCATGGCAACGCATCCATCTACCTTCAGCTTCTAGAGATTCTTAACTCGAATCCCTATTCTCTTGGCTAGACCCATTATTTTATGTTGCAAGAAAGCTTTTCCATTAATAAAAACAATTTCATAGCCTTTGTCCTCCAACATTGCGACTGAGACCAAGTTTTTCTTCAGACTTGGTACATGCATTACATATTTTAATTGAAATGGTTTACTTGACTCCCTCTGAAAGGTAATGGAACCAATCCTAGTAGCACTGTACTTTTCATCATCACCCATCTCAATATGCATCTGGAGATCTTTCTCCTCCAAGTCACTGAAAATTTTCTTATCTCCTGACATGTGAAAGGAAGCACCACTATCCAAATACCACACTGATCCCAATGCACTTGACACCATGCATGAAATCAAGGAGAAGTTAAGCTAAAATTGTGAGGTAAGGGCCTCACCAACTACAAATCCAATAGCCTTCTTATTCTTCTTCTTTTATGGACATTTAGTAGAAAAATGCCCATGTTCGTGATAATGAAAACACTTCACTTTGGACATGTCCTGCTTCTTACCTTTAGATGCAGATTTAGAATGGAATTTCATCCACTTCCACTTATTCGCCTTGGTAGCCAAAGAAAAATACTCTTCATCATCATGCTTTGATGAAGATCCATCTCTGGTGTTCCACCTAAACTCCTCCTACACCAAATATGAATACAGTCATTCCCAATCCGGAAAATTTTCCTGTCCATTGACAGAGTCTTCATAACTGTGCCAACTCTTAGGAAGTCCTAGGAGATCCAAACTCACCAAATCATTATCAGAAAATATTATTTCCACACTCCCCAGTTCATCCTGACATTGGACACACTTTGTGAGATACTTTGGAATGGTGTCGCCCTTTTCCATTTTAATATTCCTGAGTTTATCTTTGAGCGCCAATTTCCTATGGTCATTTTTGCTTTGGAATAGTTCTGTCAAAGTCTTCCACATAGCATATGGTGTGGCTTTCCCATGGAGGCTTGAGACAATGTGGTCTCGTACTCCCTCCAACAGGATCCTCCTCTCCTTTGCCACTTTATTTTTACATGCATCAAGATTGGCAGCATTTGCAACATCTGGCTTAGGAACATCTTTTTCAATGAATTCCTTCAAGCCATTGTCTTCGAGTACTACCTCCATCCTGTCCTTCCAAGCAATGTACTTTGAGCTGCCCTCAAGTGAATGCTCTAACCTCTAGCCATTGAAAGCCATTTCAATCTTGAATCAACTGTAGCACCAGGAAATTCTTTCTGCAAATTCGAATTCTATCCAGTCACAAACTCGGCTCTTGCTTCACTTTTGAAATTTCTTGTGCTCTGCTACCATGTAGAAATCATACAACAAACATGTATATCTTGAGTTCACCTGATCTAAAAATTTGCTAAATTTAAATATTGAATTTCTTCTACAAATATTTTGTGGAATTGAAAACACAATCACCAATTATATAAGCATAAATAAATATCAATCACACACAACATAGATAATTTCCCGGGGAAAGCTTACAGCTAAAAACCCCACTATCTTCTATTGTATATTATATCATGGATCATGAAATAATTACATAAAAAACTCTTCTCACAAGAGCCCTCAGTACATCAGCTAATTGTCTCACACTATCATACAAAAAGTGGCAAATCCCTTAGCCAATTTACTGCCTCCATACAGCCTGCCTTCACTGCGCAATCCCTGTTCAATGTAAAACTTGAATTTATGCAATCCTGTCTACCTTGATTGCAAAAGTATCATGGGAACATCCAATGTGTGTGTGCTTGCATGTGTGCAAGCGGATAATGTCACAACTGATAGTCAAATTCCCTTTCACCTAAAACTAAACTGGGTCTCCATTGAATCTGACATGCATGCAGTTAATAATAGTAAATCTTTAGTTCCATGTGAGATCACTACATGTGAATTAATTAATATTTAATTCACTTCATCTCTCACTAGTGTATCCTCAGTTGCAACTAGCACAACTGAGTTAAACTATTTACAACTTGCACAAACACATGCACCACTGCGCTTCCAACTCTATTACAACTAGAATCAGTCAATTACAACTAGAATTAATCTGCATGTCCCACCAACCAACCTATAACTCAAAATTCACTTAGCTAAATGATTTGCCACTTCAATTAACTATTTTCAAGTCCACATTGAGAACATATTATAGTCTAATGTCCATCTAAATTAAGGGATAATAAACATAGACATGCACCTCAAAATAGCTTGTGGACCCCACCCTAGTATAGGTGCTTAATTTTCACTAGGATAATCCATGCCAAAATTTTCTTGTTGAATCTCAACATTACCATAATCAATCATGTTCCAAAAAAGAAACTACACATATCATCAACATAATTTTCATCCACCCTATGGTGGGATATCTGAGCATGCATGTGCTCATTTTCAATTTCATTGACAATTTCACCTTTACCAAATTCATCAACTGCGGCTGGATTCACCAATACAAATCTCACTTTGCAGTCATCATCCACATGTGTGGAGTGCTTGAGAATTGATATTCTCATGCTCTGTTTCACATACATAGGCTTCAGTTTCTCTCTTTGCAATCTCTGTTGCATCTTCTTCATTCATATGCATTCTTGCGTAATGGGTTTCACCATCATCTACACCATCCACATTACAGTGGAGTGCTTGTGCATTGATATGCTCTTTCTATGCTTCACATACAGAGGCTTAAACTTCTCTCTTTGCAAGATTTTTTGCATCTTCTTTATCCATATGCATGATTTCATAATGGGTTTCAATTTTATAGTCTTTGACCATCTTCAACTTTTGAGTGGGATTCTCCAAGCTCTGTTGTCATCTCAAAGTATTTCTCATCTGCTCTTAGATATGCAGTTGAATTAAAAAATTGTGACACTTTTTGCTATTGCATGTCACTCCCCCTTGCACAAAATTCTTCTTTCAAAATCTTCCATGCTTCCTTGGAAGTTGTAGCTTTTGCTACCTTGCACATAACTATTTCATCCATTGCTTGTTGAATGAAGCTCAAATCTATGACATCAGTAAACCTAAGAGGTGGAAGCAGATCCATGCTACGCCAATCAACCTCGATTTCATCTTTATCTTCTGCTAGACTTCTCAATTCCTTAGCTACGACGTGAACCACTCTAAACACGGCAACAACCTATACATGTTATTTTTTATCCCTTTTCTTATTCTTCTTCAGTCACGCTTTGCGACCCATGATTGCTTTCATTCCTCTGTCTCTTATAGCTACTTGTCCATTGCATTAGGCTATCTTCCAAATTCCCCCAAAAAAAAATATATATTTTTAATATACACTCCCGTAAGGCACAATCTTCACCCAAAAACTTGTCATGCTTGACAACACCAAAATATTTTTGTACACTCACAAACTTTTTCAAAACCCTAAATTTACTTTCTAGTAAAACGGCTATTTATTTTTATAATTCTCCTTTAAACTTTCATATCATGCAACTTTTTAAACTCTTTTTATGTTTTATATTTATATAAAAAATAAAAATAAAATTAAAAATTAAAAAAATAAAAATAAAATTAAAAATTAAAAAAAATAAAAAATAAAAAAATAAAAAAATAAAAATAAAATCTTTTATATAATCCCTTCACAAAAAATCCTTTTAACTCACTCGTATCATTCAAATCATTTTGAAGGCTTTTAAACAAAAAATCAAACATTTTGGCTTGTCACGTAAGCTTGTCACATATGAATATTCAACTGTTGATATGGTTCAAACCTTGTATTATTGAGAAATTGATGGCTACTAACATGGCTCTTTGCAAAAAAAGCACCAATGTTAATAACGCTTCTTGGAGGTTAAACGATGGCCTACTAAAGCTCTTCTTGTGATATAGAACTGTGTTATTGCTAAAGCTGTGAAATTTTAAGAGACCGGATTCGGCAAGGGATCTTCAACACTCTTAACGTGATGGTTGCTACTGCTGCGCTAGTTGCACCGCGAGGCACATTCTACATCCCAGTATGACCCATGTGTAACTATGTTGGAAGCCAAAAATTAAATTTCAAATAAATAATAATAATATAAATATTTTCGGCTTAAAAAAATATTGTCGGCTTAAAAAGAAATTAAATAATCAATAGCCATATAAATAAATAAACAGCTAAGAATCAAATAATAAAACTAGGGAAATACTTATTCAAGGAGCGGATTCATATAATTGTAGCAAGTCCAGCATTGAACTAAGAACGCCATAGAGATAGCCCCGTGAGAATGATTCTTATGTGAAATCAAATGGTCTAGCAATGGAATGATAACGCAAATTTTATCTGTGTTCGTCTGGTACTTTCCATAGTTGATCAATCGAGTTTCATCCACATGAAAATTAGTTTGGGTTCAAGTATGCGTTAAATTGCAAAGAGACTAGCAAATTCGACCTGCATCCATTGCTTATAATATTTCTAATTCAATTCAAAGGATAACACGCCCACCTTCAACAACCTAAAACCCGCTGTATAAAGCATACGTTAAAACCCTAAAACCTATTGCCTCAGCCTTTTGGAACAGTACGCAATAAGCAAAGTGATAAACATCATGTCTCGGCCTTTTCGAATAGTACACAATAAGCGAAGTAATAGCGGTGAATGGAGATATAAATTAATAACAACTTCCATAAGAGAAATTTTGAATTTATACAAGATTTCTTGCCCCAATAACTCCATGCTAATTACGCTGCGTTTACAAGTGGTGGAAAAAAAGTTGTGGAAAACATATAAATGTTTTTAAATAGAACTATAAATAATTTAGTTACAAAATTATTATTTAATATAAATTTAAGAGTTGTGAGATAGAATCGGTATTGAGTTATTTTGGAGTAAGATTAAGCATTCTGAAACTTGAAATCATAATGTTCCAAGAAAATGTATCTTTTTTTGGCATTTTTTCAAATATGATCTGTGCATCTTCAATGTTTCTACACTTTGCCTACATGCCTACTAGGGCACTGCAAACAAAAACATCAAATTTGAATCAGCTATTTTATCAAATTCATATATACCTACTTTCACTTTCCAGCCAGCTACATATTCTACAGCCAAGTCAATAATTGTGTTAATTTTTCCATATAATATAATATTATGTTATATTATTGCAGGCAATAATATAATATAAATTATAAATACCAGTATTACATAATTATTTTTTCATGTTTTATTAATTATTTTTAGTTTTTAATGTGTTATTTATATTTTTAGAATTTTTCATTAAAAAAATATGGAAAGTATTGCATGAAATTAAAATAATATAATTATATTTTATTTATTTTTTTATATTTTATAGAAAAAAATAGAAGAAGATAGTTGTTGTTAAAATTCAAACCATAATTTCCAAATTCCATAGATTTAAACACAGAGATTCAAAATCAAATTTGAGTTTGAACCTAATAATTATGGTTAAATTTTAATTTTTCTTCTGTAAAGGAAATGTGTTGATCAAGAAAGTGAACTAAGTGCAAACTAACTGCCATAAAGTTCTTATATGGGAAGGGGAAGGAAATGTGTTCATAACTTCATACAGAGAATAAACTCAGTTCAAATTCAAGAAATATAAAAAATTATATGTTTAAATTCAGGAAGTATAAAGCTATTATATGTAAAAGGGAAGATTGATAACTATTAAGGTTATGACGATTGCAGATTTGGGTATTCAATTAGTCTAGAGTTGGTTTTGCTTCATGTTTATTTGACTGCTAAAACGCATATATTTTAATTTTTTGGATTCGATTTGTAATTTCTTACTGGAAAATATACGTTTTCTTATAATTAAATTTAATCAAACTATGTTAATTAGAGATTTAGAGGAAAACTATTATTTTTAAGTAAGATTTGCCTTTAATTTACAGTTTACAAGTTTTAATTTAATAGCTCTAGAGTAAATTGATTTAAAATAGTCTTAATTTGAAAGTGGAATTCAATTAAATTGTCTGTTTTTCAAATATTATAGAATCTGAGATAAAAAAAAATTCAGCTTTCATCCGATTTCAAAATATTCCCAAAATCCACAATCTAAACAAGAAATGATTTAATTTGAAATTATTTTCAAAATAAACAATATTGATTATATATTTTCCAAATATTCTGGAATCAGATTCTAAAAATATTGACCTTCATCAAATTTCACAATATCATCAGAATCCACAATCTAAACAAGTGGTTTAATCTGAAAATATTCCCAAAATGAACCATCAAAATAAGTGGCTTAATTTGACAGCTCATGATTGTAATAATCTAAGATCTAAAGTTCAAATGGATATGTGCCAGTAATACCTATACCTTCATTCCTTTGTAGAAACGAGTGCTTGGAAACTTGAAGGGACAACATTGCATGTGAGACAGAGTTGACATTTTTTCTCACACAATGGAGCCTCTCATCTCCTTGCACGCTCATAAGCATATTGCATATTATATCGAAGGTAATCTGCAGTCATACAATTCTACAACACTGAGCCATGGCAGATAGTTGTTAATCTGTATAAGAAGGTGATGATGGAGGACAAGCACCATAAGCGAATGGAGCATTTAGGGCAAGTGGGAGTAGTCTTTGCTGGAACGTTTGCACTGGTACTATTTATATCTATCTCTTATTCTTTAATTCTAAACTTAGGGGTGACATGGTCAATTTTAAAATTTCGAAGGAATGAATCGTTTTGTAAAATCTGAATTCTCGTAATTTGCAAGAGTCGATAACCTAGACAAACCAAAAAGGTATATTTATTTGTTTATAGCTTTAATCAGAGTATTAATTCTCTCATTCAATATGCAATACGAGAAACATAAAGCAAAGAAGGATCCAGAGAACGCACATAGGCACCAAGATTGCAGAGGAGATTGCAGCAACAGCTGTAGTGGGAGCCAGGGGCTACGCCATCCATGAGCATCACAAAAAGAAGGAATTCAAAAACACAGTAAAAGATCACCATTTCTAGCCACCTTCTTAGGCACTGTAAAGCCTATGCTAGGGATGATATTAGGGACCCGCATCATACCTCTAGAAACAAAATTATAGGAAATCAAATTCATGTTCCTCATATCGATAGCAAGATAAATCATAATTAATTAACTTCCTTATATATGTATAGTACAAAATTCACAATTCTAAACATATAGCATAATACTACACAAGTTAAATGAGATGATCATAATACTACACAAGTTAAATGAGATGATTTCCTGAAGAAATCAAGGAAGAAGATATTTCTACTAGGCATAAAAAAAAAAAGGAATTCAAAAACGCCTAGATCAACTTAGTTTGGCGATCAATTTAATGACAATCTACAGGTACGAGAAACATAAAGCAAAGAAGGTGGCTAGAAAATTATTTGAAAAGAAGGATCCAATGTTCCTCATATCGATAGCAAGATAAATCATAATTATAGGAAATAAAATCCATGATCCTCATATTGATAGCAAGATAAATCATAAAGAAGGATCCATCATTCAGTATGCAGTACAAGAAACATAAAGATAAATCATGTTCCTCATCATTCGGTATGCAGTACGAGAAACATAAAGCAAAGAATCATCCAGAGAACGCACATAGGCACAAGATTGCGGAGGATATTGCAGCAACAGGTGCAGTGGGATCCGGGGGCTACGCCTTCCATGAGCATCACAAAAAGAAGGAATTCAAAAATGCAGTAAAAGATCACCATTTCTAGCCACCTTCTTTTCAAATAATTTAAGGATCCAGAGAATGCACATAGGCACAATATTGTGAAGGATATTGCAGCAACAGGTGCAGTGGGAGCCAGGGGCTACGCCTTCCACAAGCATCACAAAAATAAGGAATTCAAAAATGCGGTAAAAGATCACCATTTCTAGCCACCTTTTTTTCAAATAATTTAAGGATCCAGAGAACACACATAGGCACAAGATTGCGGAGGAGATTGCAGCAACAGCTGCAGTGGGAGCTGAAGGCTATGCCTTTCATGAGCATCACAAAAAGAAGGAATTCCTTCCATGAGCATCACAAAGGAATTCAAAAACACAGTAAAAGATCACCATTTCTAGCCACCTTCTTTTCATGTATTTTTCAATATATTCTTCATATCACATTTGAATGATATGATAGGTGTATTTGTTATTTAATATATTAATTATTTCATTTTGTTGATCACCAAACATATAAATATTAATAACATTTGTTAGTATCTGTATTTCTAATCTTCAAAATTTCAAAGTATGATGTACATCTCAAAAATATATAAAAATTTTAATAATCTGAAAAATGATGCCTCCAACTGGAACCAGCCTAGATCCATCTAACTCCGGATTTATCATGCGCTGAGAGGGATCAAATCTCTCGAGGTGCAAACCTTTCCTTAAGTTTTGCACTCAAAAAATAGGTTTGCACCTCTAGAGATTTGATCCCTCTCGACGCATGATAGATCCGGAGTTAGATGGATCTAGGCTGGTGTGTTATGAGGCATTGCATACCAATGTAGAGTGCATTATAGCTCAACCAAGAGAAAACAAATATTTCTCTTCTCTCTAACATATTGTTGCTAATCTCCTCTCTCTCTTGACTCGATCTCGCTCTGATCTCTATAACCTTAGTTCTCATACAAATTTGTTGGAAAAACAGATAGAAGAAACTCAATTTAGCACACACAAAACATAAGAGGCCCTTCTATTGATTACATAAATTTGATTCAGATAACTTGATTACAATGAAACAAACATTTTAAATTAGTGACTTGCCTAAAATATCTTGAAATGCAAATACACACTAAATTCATGTATCATTTAATTTTGACTTAACTCAACACTCAAATATCCATATTTGAGACAACTGAAGCTCTAAATATAACAAACTAACTCTTTATATGGGAGTAATTAACATATTTTAACATTAAAGAGTAATTAGCTTATTTTAACATTTACAACTGTTAAAAATTTTCTTGCAAATGAATCTGTTTGTTGGATTCGAAATTCTGCAACGTTTTTTTTTTTAAATAGCTGTTAAGGTTTTTCTCACAAAGGAATCTGCTTGGAGCTGTTGGATTCAAAATTCTGCCCCGTTTTTATAGCTGTTAAGGTTTTTCTCATAAAGGAATCTGTTTGGATTTTTGGGTTTTTATTTAATGATTTATCGATTTAGCAGAGCAGTTGAATGAGGATGTGCTGTTGCCGTTTCAATAGCCTTTCGGTATGTTTGGCAAAGGCTGCACATTCAAACTGCGCATTTCTTGGGGAGGATATCATTGCATTTGCAATGGATCAAAGATTTGGCCATAGAAAATTGATTACTCTCCACGACCGTAACAGGGAGTATTTGTAAAATCTTAACTAAATTCTTATAGCAGTTAGTTAATTTCAATGGCACCAGACATAGTGATTTTCAAAGGATAAATGTCATTTAAATTTTAGAGACGAATGATACATTTTAAAACAAAACGCTTTATGAGTGTTAGCACAGATATCTAAAACGTCATAAAATTTTGATACGACGGGTAAAACTGCATCGAAATTCCAAAAATTGTTCGGTGCATCCGTGAATGATGGGAAGAATATACAATGCAGGGTACCTTTTACAAATGTTTGCCAAGCGCGTCAGAATTCAGTGACATTCAGAATTTGTGTGAGACCTGCTTCTCTTACAGTGGAGTTCAGATATCTGTAACGTTAGGTGCATGCATGGTTAGATTCCTCACGTTTGCTTTCCTAAATGTACTTGCCACAAATTTACTTTTAACAATGAACTTTTCTGTTCAAAGAATCATATGTCCTCTCTTCATTTTATGATAATCAATCAGTTCCATTATAAAGAAAATTGAAATAAACTTTCTCAAGAACGTATCTGTATTGGAAATGAGTAAAAACCTTGAAATTTTTATTAGTAAAAATGTATAGGATAAAGATTTAATGACCTCATTTGTGCCTCTTCGTGGTTATATTTTTAATTTTGATGGTTTTAAAGTTGTGGGTAGTTTAATTGGTTTGTTACAAAGTACTGTATAAACTATCAAATTTAAACTTCAAATTCTGGTAACTAAAGTTATAGATATATATTTAATAATAAAAATTTACTTAAATATTTCTTATTTTCTATAATTTTATATTTGATATTTAATATTTAAGATTGTCAAGTTATCATATCAAAATAGATATATAAATTAATTTTTTTATAATAAGCATTAAAAAATTTACTTTATAATATATTTCAAATTACTAAAATTTAAAATAAAATAAAATAAAACATAATATTTAATCCAATTATAATTTTATTATTATTATAATTTAATCATATCTAAATAGGTTTTGTTACAATACAATGGTTTATGAATACCACATTTCTAAACAATCACAATTCTATTTATATGACATTTCTTAGTATGATATTTTTTTTTATTAATCAATTTAATTAAAAAGGTGAAAAGAGCATCACCACTTTGAAGATAAATCTCAACCTTTAATTTGTGAATACTAATGTGAATATTCTAGAATATTCATAGAGATTAAATCACTACCATCCAACTAATGATTATTAATAATTAAATTAAAATCATAAAAGTCCAACCTCACATGACATCGTTCTCAAACCTTGGCAGGTTGCAAGCATCATCGAAGGGCTCAAGGATATTGGCTTATTCATGGTGGAAAGAACTATTTATATGTGTCTTTGCAGGTAGTCAATTGTTCTCTCTAGCATTCATTTATTTTGGCCCTCAAGGACCAACAATATTTCTACTTGATTGAAGATCCACATAAATGGCAATGTTCTAAGATCAAGATGACAACCCAAAGACCGAACATACGAATCAAGATATGCTTCACTGGCAATGAATATATCCTCATAGAGTGGTTGTGGTGGGCCTATATTACAGGGCTATCGACTAAATAATTTTTTACTCCAATTTCGAAAAGGAATGGGAGTATTGATATAATGGGACTCTGACTTGAGGAAGATTTGTGGACTTCAACCAAGAAAGGATCACCTGCACATGAAGAACTAGCTCTCCCTTCAAGATCTGAAATGATTCAATGGTCATTTGAAATTCTTTTTTGTGGGGTATTTTTCTTGATTTTGGGGTTTCATTCCTTAGACACTTGATCTGATTAGAGCTAAGTGAAGATATATTACCTTCAGATCAACTTGTCAATGGATCTCCTTTTTCGCGTTTAGATCCAGATCTAGGAAAAATCCATAAAGAAAGGGAAAATACCAAATATTTGTCAAGAATTTAAATGGGAAGGTCACAATCTGTTGGATCCAAGGAATGGATCTAGTGGAACAACTAAATCTAAGCATAAAAAATGACCAGGGATTACTAGTAACACATCAGGTTTTGATATATGAAGGAAAAGTGCTTTGAGACTCTCTCCAACTGAAATACTATGTCGTGGCAAAGGATTCTACCAAGATTATACATTTCAAAAAGTGAGGGGGGGGGGGGGGTTCTATAGCCTTTAGAAACCCTAATGGATTTATCTCTTTCAAGGGTGTGTTGAAAGGGAATACTATTTCTCCAGTTGATCAAGCCAAAATATGTCAGGACGTTACATTTTCCAGCAAATGCACAAGGTACCACTATGGAAATCAAAACCCTAGAAGTAAAATCATACTTTTTTATCTACAATTTAAGGCACTAATATGTCAGTTTAATTGTTTCTGGTGGAGACTTGAAGACTTATATCGGTGGGTGTACTCTTCTTGGACAACAAATTGTGATCTCTACTTGTGCTCTGAAGGATTCTTCAGAGTACAATTTGATACACAACAAGATATGAAAAAAGTTATAAATGAAGGGTCATGGTTTTGGGATAGATTCGATATATTTGTTACCCTATGGTTCCCAGAGTTTGATGTAACAAGCATGGAGGTAAAAATTATGTTGGTTTAGGTGAGTTTGTCAAATCTCTCTTCATTTTTGGCACCATAAAGTCTTGGAGGATATTGGAAATAGTTTGGGAAAAATAAAAAACTGGATCTAGACAAAACAACAAAAAGAATATTTATATTTTCTAGGATATGTGTAGGAATTGACATTAGCAAAGGTATTCTTGATCGACTTATTTTAAACATGAGACATTTTAGTGGGCATAGGTGTTAGATTATGAGAATACAAAATTCAGATGTTGAACTTGTTTTTAGACAAGTCACTTTTAAAATAGTTTCCCATAAGCAAAAAAGACCCAAAAAAAAGGCAGGCCCCTAAGCCAAGGGGGTGGAAATTTCCTAACACTTCAGAAGATGAAAAAGAAGAGCCCAAGGAAATTAGTACAAATAGAGAAGCAGAGACACAACTTGACATCAAATCAAATGTTGAAGTGGAGGATTAGCCAGGAAGAGTGACCCTTATCCAAAAGGACACTGAATCAACAATGATCATAGTATCAAAGTAGAATAAGGTAGAAACACCCACTAAAAAGGAAATGGGGTTGCATAAAGAGAATCCATGTATCTAAGAGCTTAGACTCAATTAAAGAATTTCCTGTGAAGGAAGATGGAAATCAACTGGCAATAGTAACGACCACTCTCAATCAAGGAGTCTAGGAAAAGGTGGATAAAAAAGAAAGAAAAAAGAGGAAGCTAAGTGATTTTTATCACACTTAGCCCCAAAAATTTTATGTAAATTTTTTATTTTTTCTTCTTCTTTTTGTGCATCACCCAAAATGCTGACATGATCGAATGCTTTTGAGCAGATGCATAATGTGATTGTATTCATTCATTTTTTCATTTTTTTTCCCAGGTTGTCTAAGTTATATAGATATAACATCAGGATTGACCTACAACTTGAGAAACAATAACCTAGGGGCATCTAAGTCATTGAAATCACATGGGGATCGCACGCGGCCTCGGCTACACTAACCCTTAACATGGCTGGATTTTTTTCCACAGAGTTTTGAGCCGATGACCTTCGCATCATGAAGTGATTTAACAGTACACACCATCATCATTTATTCTATGCCCAAAAAGCTTGTTCATTTTTTTATGTTGAATAAAATTGCAATTTTTATTCAGAAAAAAATATATATTTGATAATACTAAATATTTAGATATTTAAAATAATATTCTATTTAATAATATGCTCGTTATATATATATAAGATGGAATAGTGGTTATCCTTCTCATCCAATTCAAATCTTGTAAAGTAGCATATTTAGTTTTTGAAAAGATTAATCTATGGTGCACTCTTAAATAAGCAATGCCAACAACTGCACTCTTACGTATTGAATGATATGAAAGTAGATTTCTTTCCTTTGAAAAATCTATGAGACTTAAGAGTTTAACTATTCACAAATATATGTATTTCGAAACAATACTAAATGCCTAGAGTTTTAACTCTTAAAAAACATATATAGATAATTATTTATTGAAAAAAAAAAAAAAATTATGAATACATATATTTGAATATAAAATTGAAATTTTTTTATATTTTTATTTTAAAGAAAAATAAATCCAAAATTAAATAATAATAATAGAATTTTAGAATAATATAATTAATAGTTAAATATTATTACAATAGTATAGTAATAAAAGTGTATTTGAAAATAAAACATTAAAAATATAATGCATATTCATTCTTTCTACAATAATATAGTAATAGTGTTGGAATCACAATTTTCGTTACACCAAAACCCACAAGAATGAAACCAGAGTTAACATATTCTCGAGAGGCGCTTAAGTACATGTCACGAAACACATGGGGAGCATTGGATTATCCAATACCCAGCACCCCATGAGCGTAAGCTAGGGTTGTTTCTAACTTGAGACCTTGAGCTCTAATACCACTTGTTGGAATCATGATTGTTGTTACACCAAAACCCACAGGTATTAGTAAATGGATGCATCACCGAAGTTAATGGATTCTTGAGATGCGGTTAAGCACATGTCATGAAACACGCGATGAGAGTTTAATTATGTAGTTTCAAACAAATAAAAGTATTTCAAAAATATAATGGATGTATATTTTATTGTTTATTTTCGTTATATTATATCTAGTTTTTTATAATGAATAGTTATATCACGTAACGTAGTTGAACAAATGAGGTGTCACATTGTATAATATTTATAAATAATTTTTTATATTGCTTAATGGTATGTTAAGTATATTTATTTTTTGTCGGCCATGTTTGAAAGGCTTTATTGGCTATGGTTAAATATGGTTTATCATGTTTTATTCATTGTAATTGATCATGTTGAATATGTTTGATTATTATTCACTTTGGTTAGACACGTTCACTTATGTGTGACTATGTTTCACTATGATTAACTTTGATCAACCATTGTCAACCATGTTCATTATGTTTGACCATGGTTTACTATGCTAATGACATATTATAACATTCATCTTGGTTAAGTAATGTTGAATTTCTACATTACAAAATGATTGGCATATGTTGACCATGGTTCATTATGGATGACTCTCTAGCGCAGTATGGAAGAGATGTCTCGTCTTGTCTTGTTATGTTAATGTAAAAATTTTGACTTGGTCAAATTACACAAAAATACAAATAAAATAAATATAATTTTATAATAAATTATATTTTAAAATTATAATAACATAATAATTAGAAAGATTATAATTTCTTTTATTGGTAAAAATAAAAGAAATAAAAGGCCACGAAAAATAATTACAATGTTATAACTTCTTCCTTCAATATTGATGAAGTGTTAATTTTTTATTTTTTTGTGCTAAAATTTCAAACAATATAGCAGTAGCAGTGTCTAAATCATGTTAAATAATTATTTTTTTGTAATAAGTGTCACGAAAAATAATTAGAATGTTATAACGTCTTCCTTCAATATTGATGAAGTGTTAAAATTTTTTTGTGCTAAAATTTCAAAAAATCTAGCAATAGCAATGTTTGAATCACGACCCTATTCTTATTCAATGCACAGAAATCTACGCACATGTGCCATGTTCCATCCTTCTTTCACACCAACACAATATGTGACCCACATGGTGAAGTACTTGGTCGGATGATCCCTTTGTCCAACAACTCTTTAATTTTATTTTTTATTTCAACACTCTCCATCGCCAACATCCTATACATGCCAATGTTAGGAAGACGACAATATTGTTGCACAAAAATACAAATAAAAGAAATAAAATTTTAATTCAATAATAATAATTATAATTATTAATTAAAATTTTGACTCAAAGAAATTACATAAAAATTTAAAAAATATATATATAATTACAATTAATTGTTAAAAATGTGACAACGAATATTGTAAATTTACCTATGTAGTTAGAATAACTAAAATGTAGGTTGAATAACGAAACATAGTTGTAATAACGAAACAGACTAAGTTAAAAGAGATGGCCCGAGAGGCATGTAGATACGGAGAATTTGATCAATAAACTTTCAAAGTGATTTATCCTTCAGTTGTTCAATTTAGTTACATTTCTCCTATTATCTTTTCTCATTTCTTGTTTTCCCCACAACAAGTGGTATCGGAGCCAGTTATTTCGAGAGAGTGTGTTGAAAAAGAGGATGGCGTTGCTATTAGACAGGGAACTATCCACCGTGACAAAGATTCGGCTGCTGTATGTGGGAGGAGTTTGCCCGCAAAAGAGCTGCATCAAGGAAGGATTTTTTGTGTTGCTGCATCTGCCATACAAGAGGAAGGCCATCGAGGGAGAAGCTATCGAGAGAAGCTACCTCCGCTGCAAGATTCCACTACAAGGAGAGAGGAAGGCCATTGTGCCGTCTAGCAGAGAGAGAAGAGGAGTCGTCAAGCAGAAGGCTCGGGTCAGACATTGCCACCTTTGCAGAAAGAAGAAAGAAACCTGTTTGCTAAAGAAATTATGGACCTGGAGAATGCTGGGATGCCATTAGAAGGAGGAGCTATTCTTGAAATGAAATTGGATTCTTTCTTGGACATAAAATCTCGTGAGAAAAATTTAGGTCTTCGTTCTGACTGAGCGAGGATATGGTAGAGATTGAACCCGAGGTTAATTAACATTCGGTTGCAGAGGCATATTCATCGAAAAACCAGCGAGTGAAGAAAGGTATTCTTGAAACACAGATTTTTTTTTACTCGGTGAAGAAATTGGTGAAGAAATTAAGAAAAAAAAAATTATTTAAAAAAAAAGAGGGTTCAGGTTTTCTACAGAACTGTTCAGATGGAAAAAAAAAAAAAATTCAAATTGTATTTTTTTTCTCTAGTAGAAGAAAAAAAAAAGGTTACTACAGAATTGATTTGGGAACTGATTTGGTGAAAAAAAAGAAATCAAACATTTTTTTATTTCTATTAGAAGAAATAAAAATCTGAAACCTTAGAAGTAGAAAGGGAAATCTTGAAATCCTAGAAGAAGAGGGGAAATTTTAGAAGAAGGGAAATCTGAAACCCTAGGAGGGAGAAATGGCGAAAATGAAAAACGCAAGATTTGAGGTGGAGAAATTCACCAGGAAAAACAATTTTTCCCTGTAGAAACTGAAGGTTGGGTATTTTTTGGTGCAACAAGGGTTGAGGCATTAGACGGGGTAGCTAAAAAACCAGCAAGCATGTAAAATTCGGACTGGGAGGACTTGGATGCCCGAGCTCTCAGTACCGTTCGGTTATGCTTAGCAGATGAAGTACTCTTCAATATTTTTGAAGAGAGTACAACTGCAGGGTTGTGGAAGAAATTGGAAACTCTCTATATGAAAAAATATTTGACTAACAGAATCTATTTAAAAATACAACTGTACAGCCTTCGGATGAAGGAGGGTAAGAAAATTGCAGATCACTTAAATGTTTTTAATATGTTTATTTTTCAGTTGTCTAATATGGAAGTAAAGATGGAGGAAGAAGACAAGGCAATAACCTTGTTGTGTTCCCTGTCTGAGTCATGGGATCACTTCGTGACCTCAGTCAGTTTTTGCACTGCCATTTCATTAAAATTTGAATCTGTCGTGGGTTCTCTCTTACCTGAAGAGGTACGAAGACAATCTAGCATTGAGAATTTTTCACCTGAAGCTATGGTAGCTAGAGGTCGGTCAAAGGAACAGGGGGAGAAGACAAGAGGTTCTTCCAGATCGAAGTCAAAGGGCGGCAAGAAGAGTAAAGAAAAATGCTGGTACTACAACAAACCGGGACATCTCAAAAAGGATTGCTGGAAACGGAAGGAGGCAGAAAACAACAAGGAAGAAAATCAGGTCGATTCAGGTATGGATGATGAGGTTTTAATTACTGAAGCACTCCCTGTTTGTAATATCTCACAAGATGTTGAATATTGGCTATTAGACTCTGGTGCTTCTCATCATATGATTCTGCACCGAAATTGGTTTTCATCATATGAAACTGTAGATGGTAATTCTGTATTCACGGGAAATAATGCATCTTTTCAAACTATTGGGATTGGAAATGTGATAATTAAAATGTATGATGGTATAATTAAAACCTTATATGATGTTAGGCATGTACCTGATCTAAATAAAAAATTGATTTCCTTGGGAGTTTTGGATTCGAATGGTTATAAGTTTACAGGTTAGAATGGAGTGCTGAAAGTCTCGAAACGAGCCTTGGTTGTTATGAAGGCTGAAAAGGTTAGAAACATGTACAGACTCAAGAGAAGGACTCAATTTAGTGAAGCAGTGATCGTGTCAGATAAAGCAGAAGAAGGTTCTCGTCTATGGCATCAGCGGTTGGGTCACATGACCGAGAAAGGTCTTCAGGTACTGATGAACCGCAAGCTACTTCCTGATTTGAAATCCTTGAAGTTGGATTTTTGTAAATATTGTGTGTTTGGAAAACAATGTAAACAAAGATTCAAGTCTAGCAATCATAATAGCAAGCAGATTTTGGACTATATTCATTCTGATCTGTGGAGACCATCTCCTACTGTGTCCTATGGAGGTGCCTTGTATTTTTTAACTTTTATTGATGATTTCTCCAAAAAAATTTGGGTCTATATGTTGAAAAAGAAAGTTGATGTGTTTAATGTGTTTAAACAATTTAAAACAATGGTGGAAAACAAAACAGGAAAATCAATAAAATGTTTAAGAACTGACAATGGTGGTGAATTTACCTCTTTAGAATTTGAACAATTTTGTAAGAATGAAGGGATAGTTAGACATAAAACTAATGTTTATACTCCTCAGCAGAATGGTGTTGCTGAACAGATGAAGCAGACTCTTATGGAAAGAGCCAGAAGCATGATTAGTAATGCTAATCTGCAAAAGGAGTTGTGGGTAGAAGCAGTATCTACTGCTTGTTATTTAGTTAACAGATCACCTTCAGTTGCAATAAACTGTCAAATTCCTGAAGAATTTTGGTTGGGTCAGTCTTGTGATTATTCGCATTTGAAGATTTTTGGGGTTGATTCCTATGTTCTTATCCCTAGAAATCAACGTGCAAAATTAGATCCAAAATCAAAATGTTGTGTCTTTTTTCGATATGATTATTCAGTGAAGGGATATAGGTTGTGGGATCCTACTTCACGGAATATAGTCATTATTAGAGATGTAACATTTGATGAATCATCTCTTTCAAAATTAGATGTTGAAAAAGTTGAACAGAAGTAGGTATCGCCAGGTCAACAGATTCAATTGCAGACTGTACCTTTTCCAGAAAGTCGAAAGGAAGGAGAGACTTCTGAAAAAGGTGGAGAAGCAAAGGAAACTGGAGAAATTCCAGAATCCAGTCAGCAACCAATCACTCTAAGAAGTTCTACGAGGGAAAGAAGAACACCAAAAAGGTATGAAGACTCTGCTTCATAATTTGCATTGATTACTGAAGATGGGGAACCATCTTGTTATCAGGAAGCAGTTGATGATGCAAATAGAAAGATATGGAAAAAGGCTCTAGAAGAAGAAATGGACTCCTTAGCCAAGGACAATACCTAGGATCTTGTAGAACTTCCTGAAGGGAGAAGCATGTTTTGGTGCAAATGGGTCTTCAAGTTGAAGAGAAAATTTTATGGAAGTATTGAAAGGTATAAGGTGAGACTGGTTGCAAAAGGGTATTCTCAAGTTGAAGGTATTGACTTTCATGAGATCTTTTCACCAATAGTTAAACTTGTTTCTATTCGTACTGTGTTAGCACTTACTTGACCTTGAGTTAGAACAATTAGATGTTAAAGCAACCTTTCTTCATGGTGATTTGGATGAAGAGATATATATGGATCAGAGAGAAGGTTTTGTACAAGGTTGCAACAGAAGATTAGTTTGCAAGCTCAGGAAATCATTGTATGGCCTGAGGCAGTCGCCCAGGAAATGGTACAAGAAGTTTGACTCCTTCATGATGAGCCAAAATTTTATCAGAAGTGAGTATGATCATTGTGTATACTTCAAAAGTTTCAATGGCATATTCATTATCTTGGTGTTGTATGTTGATGATATGCTTATTGCAAGAAAAAGCATGGAAGAAATCAGCAGGTTAAAGGCTCAGCTGTCTAGGATGTTTGAAATGAAGGATATTGGAGCGGAAAAACATATCTTAGGCATGGAGATACATAGAGACAGGAAGAATGGTAATCTTTGGTTATCACAACAGAAGTATGTGGAGAAAATACTTGAAAAGTTCGGTATCAACAATGTGAAACCTGTTAATGTTCCATTAGCTTCCCATTTTAAGCTTTCTTCGGATTTGAGTCCTAGAACTAATGAAGAAAAGCATTATATGTCTCGTGTACCATATGCAAATGCGGTAGGCAACTTAATGTATGCGATGGTATCTATGAGACCTGACATTTCGCATGTAGTTGGAGTTGTCAGCAGGTTCATGGAAAATCCAGGGGAAGAACATTGGCGAGCAGTGAAATGGGTGCTTCGGTATTTGAGAGGCACAAGTGAGCATTACATCAGCTTTGATGGTCGTGAAGGTACAGTCTGCGGATATGTGGATGCTTATTATGCAAGTGATTTGGACAAAAGGAGGTCTACTACAGGTTATGTTTTTACTCTTGCAGGTGGAGTAATCAGTTGGATGTCAAAGCTTCAAGAGATAGTTGTTTTGTCCACTACTAAAGCAGAGTATATAGCTGCTTCAGATTCCTGTAAAGAGGCAACCTGGTTAAAAGGTCTGCTTGATGAGATTGGAAGGATGCAGGAGAAATTGAATGTGTTTTCTGACAGTCAAAGCGCTATTCATTTGGCTACAAATCTAGCCTATCACAGCAATACCAAGCACATTGATGTAAGGTATCACGTTGTGAGACATATAATCGAAGGTGGCAAAGTAGTCCTCAAGAAGGTCCGCACATACGACAATCATGCAGATATATTCACGAAGCCAGTTACAGTAGAGAAGATGAGATGGTGTCTTTCTTCTCTAGGCTTACAGAAAAGATGATGAATGGACAATTTGTTGTCAAGGTGGAGTTTGTTAAAAATCTGACAACGAATATTGTAAATTTACGTATGTAGTTAGAATAACTAAAATGTAGGTTGAATAACGAAATATAGGTGTAATAAAAAAATAGACTAAGTTAAAAGAGATGGCCTGAGAGGCTTGTAGATACGGAGAATTTGATCAATAAAGTTTCAAAGTGATTTATCCTTCAGTTGTTCAATTCAGTTACATTTCTCCGATTATCTTTTCTCATTTCTTGTTTTCCCCACAACATTAATTATAACTAATAATTAAACAAACCTAGATCCATCTTAACTCTCAATATACCAAGTGTCTATAGGGATCAAAATCTCGAGATGAAAACTTCTTTTAGAGTGAAAATAAATTTGACCCCTCTCGACGCTTGATAGATCTCAAGTTAAGATGTATCTAGGCTAGTTTACATCATTTTACAGCTCATCTGATGCACTGTCACAATTTTCTCTAACTTGAAATTTTAGATGGCACCTGAATGCTTGTTGTTATTATGTTCCTAATGTTAAGGTTCCTTCATGTAATAATATGTTCAAATATAATTTTAATTAAAAGTGGTGGTAATCATATCTATGTTTATGTCAAAATTTATTGATTTGCATGGTGATGCTAATTTCTAACTCATACAGATTTGCATTAACACAGACATAATTTATTGCAGGAACACATTGCAAAGACACGGAAAATTACATCGGCTGGGATGTACTTCCTAGACTTCCAAGTTTATCATCTAGAAACCACCGCAAATGCACTAAGATTAAGACATGAGAATTATTTCTATTAATGCATATTTTGACTTGCCTTTTATTTATCTGGGAATTCCTTCTCAAGGTCATTTATTTGTATCTTTTGTGTATGTTTTTGCACTTTTTTATGATCTTAAATAAATTCTTCTCTAATTTCATACCTTTTATACTTAAAATTACAATTTCCAAGGATCCATATGCTACGTTTTTAAGAAGCTTGATGGTTTACAGCCATTTGAATTAATTGAGCTAAAGGATGACACACATGTCTTTGTTGTTTATGGCCAGAAACTTTATATTTGTTGAAATCCAGTACTCCATTTTTAGTTTATTTCCACTTTTTAACTTTTGTATTAAGAATAAAGATAGGAACAAAAATTAGGGGAGTTTTAATATCTACCTATTAAAAATAACCTAACTGCTTATACATGCAAATCTTAGATAGTTTGGTTGTAATGTTATGTTAATGGGTGTACTTGTTTCCTTTTCAAGGTTATAAATTCTTTAAAATTGAAAATTATACAATAGAAGTTGTTTGTGTTGGACCCTTTTCTGAAGCAATAGATAAAATCCGTGAGGATGCCCAAATTTTGACTAAACGTATTGAGTTTTCCAAGTTTGACGTTGAACTATAGGGAGGTGAGTATTTACATTTAAACGTGAAGGGGAAAGTTTGTTTCATAAGTAATCATTGCACATAAGGAATATTTACTGAGTAAATTTGTTGCATGGTTTACTTCTGACAGGTTTTACCTCATTTTACGGAAATGCCTGCTAAATATTCTAAAAAAATGCAAGTTGTGAGTTAATTTGCAAAGCTTTCACATTCAAGTGATTCTTGTCACATACTAGTTTCTCATGTTAATATGAACATTGGTGCAGATCTTGATTATTGTATTCATGGAATTTTTCTTTGATTATAATTAAAAATTTCTATATATTTTGATAATTATTATATATGAGTTATGCTTATGGATGCATCCTTAATGAGTCATGTGACTTATCTTCTTGATTGGTGTCGATCAGGGTTTGAAATATATTTAATTAAACTGAACAAGGCCTATGGACTATTCTTTTTATAGGATTCCAATAATATTATGATGTATACTTCTAGTTTCTTGACCACCATGCCTTTTCCAGAAATATTGTTTTAGGATGTGGTTTCTCTAAAGCTTGAGCTTGCTGACTTTTGGAATATTGTGCATAAACAAGAAATTTTTTCATACTTGAAATAGTTTTTAGACTCCATACACTTTAATGGAATGTTCTCGTTGTCTAGATATTGTACCCAAGAATAATCTAGAATCTGTATTCTAGTCATAGTTTATATTTGTGATTTTTGTTGCATCTTCTCGGGCCATAAGAAAGGTTCACATGGTATTCTTCACTTGTTTAATATTTAAGTGTGCCTGAATTAGGAATTCAAAGCTTGAAGTATTACCCATTACAAATATGAAGGAGAGCCTTTGAGAGGGTTTGAACCATACTTTATAGTGCTTCATAGATATTTTGTCTCTTTCCATATTCAACGACCCCCTTTAAATACCCCACAACTATATTTGGGGTCCAAAAAATACCAATAAGCAACTATGTGGAAATTGTTTGATAGCCCACCATTTTGAACTTTCAAGTTTTTATTTATCCATTTCACTATTGTTTCTATTGAAGGACATATATACATTAAATGACATATCAAATCCTTTTTGTGAAGGGTCCTTAACATGTTATAACAACATATGATGATTGGAATTTAAGGATGAAATTCACTATTTCTGAAATATGAATACTCCATTTTCTTTAAACAGGGCAAGTTTTGGCCCTCATTTTAAATAGATGAGGAATAATCCCAATGGAAAAATTTTAGGGTTAAACTTCATCTTCATTTCCTCTCAAGCTTGATGCCTTTTGGTTCCTCTACTACCCATCAAGAAAAAGAGAAATTCAATGCCCCTGTGAGAAGAGACCTTTTGGCAAAATTGTCAAGGATCATGGAGAAAAATCAGGTTGTAAGACATGTTCCAACATATAGGAAGCCCACAAAATACCACCACATGTGCAAAAAACGTATAGAATTATAATGTAGATGAAATAGCTAGATCCATGGCTTCTTAGGACCAAAAACCTACCTACCACAGGGATGGAGATTAATCATGAAAATTCATGCCTTCTAAATTATGAATTTTCTAATGTCATTCTCTTTCATGGAAAGAATAATTGTACTTTTCATCAGAAGGACTTGGACTTGGGTTTCAAATACCTTGGTTTCTTTCTTAAACCAGATTGTTACAAGTTTGCACATTTCGTATATTAAATTGTGTTGCCTTTAGCTTTCAAAAAAGGTTTGGAAATTCCCTTTGGCCTTGACTTCCTAAATTTTGCATGTAGCATTTGAATATTGTATGGTTTCGTCGTTCTTTTTGGTTGAAGGATCTTTTTGTTAATCCTGATTTTAAGTCGTGCCCCATAAAAATATAGAATGGACAATCTCTAAGACACAAAACTATGAAGAATTTGTACAGTAACCTAAACACAGAAATGAAAATGGATTATAAATTTGTTTTTATGTACTCATTTGTGTCAATACTCAGATAAAGATAATATGCATTTGATGTACATAAGACAATCGTACTACATAGCTTGTAAACATAAATTAAGTTTCTAGCAACGATTTTTAAGATGCATGCTTATGTTAAGTGTATGCACATTTAAAAATCTTTGGTTTAGTTATTGTGTCTAATTATCGCTTCAAATGTGACCAGGTAGTGGAAATTTCACCTTTTTATTTCTCATGGAAAGAAATTATACACAATACTTTTATCATGCAGAGTTTGGCATTTTTGGTGGTAAGTTCTCTCATTTGTTTCTTTTTATTTTTTTCATGTTCCTCATGTCAAAGAGGAACTTATTTACTTGTTTTAAATACCCTTATTGAACATTTCACTGAAATATCAATATTTTTATAAAAATTTGTTGTGAAGTGTATGATGTCCTACCTCAAGCATGAATTTGCAAAACTTATTGCTTTCTAATTTTTTGTTCTTGTGGAGAATTATTGGAAGAAGTTTAAGTGGGTCCATTGTATTTAGTGTTTTTGTGAAATTTTCCATGTGATGTAAAGGAAGTTCTATAGTATCATTATATTTCAAATATTGATAAGAGTTTTAGTAGATATTTTAATTAAAAAAAAACAAATGAGATCACATTATTAATATTTAAATGAATATCTATTAGTTGTAGATTGAATACCTTGGTTTCATCATCTAGCCCTGGATTATCCAAAGAATGGAGCTTCTATTCTTTAGCATGACTCTCGAATAGTGAATGCTATAAATTAGACAGTTTTTATAGGATAACTATTGAATGATTTGAAAGGTGGAAAGACATGTGTAATGCATTGGCAACACAATGGGAATGTTTTGAAGTTACTCAACAATATTTCATGTGTAAATTGTAGCCCAACCAATACTCAGTTGGAAATTCATATTGTAATACTTGGCATTTCATATAATAAAAATTATGGTTCAAATTATTTATGATTGTATTTGATATTTTTTGTGTTGTTATCAAATTATGAGATTGCACGATTCATGTGTTTTCATATTAGATGAGCATGAATATTGTATGGTATTTTTTTAATATAGTCGCAAAATCATACTAGTTCAATTAATCTCATTAAAAGTGAACACAAATAAAATGAATATAAAACTACCAAATTAGTAGTTTATATAGATTAATAATGAACATGGAGAAAAAGAATATACAATGACTAAATTAGTCGTTTATAATGATTATTAATGAAATTAAATTAAATGAATATAAATTATTAAATCAATTGTTTATATAATGAATATGAAACTACCAAAAAATGGTAAATTCCTACTGTAAATGACAAATTTGTGATTACAAATGACGACTAAATTTTGTATATATATCACTCTTAGTAGCTAACTTACAGTGTCTTATAACATGACTACAATTTATTCATTTTTGTTTGGCCATTAGTTGGTTTCAAACAAAGACTAAAATTTGCACATATATGGCTATTAGTAGTTAGTTTATATTATCTTATAACACAACCAACATTTTGGTCATATTTCTTTAGTCATTAATTGTGGAAATTAGTGACAAAATCAATGACTAAATTTAGGATTAAATTTACTACTAGATGATCAAATTGAGACATTTAATAAATGACTAAGCTAAATATGGCTAAAATTTGGTCACATTATAAGATACTATAAATTAGCCACTATTAGTCACCGATTGAAAAATTATCATTTATGTGCAAATTTTAGTCATTTTTTAGTAACTAATTAGCCATTTTGTACTAGTGTTTGTGTGATGAATTGTGGTATAATGATGTGCGGGCATGACATGAAGGGATATGAATCCATAATGAGTGTAGTTTTTTCAAGGGATTGAAGTTTTTGTCTTGTACAATACGAAGCAGTTTCGAGTGCAGAGATGGGGAGTAAAAGAAGAGGAACACAATTGGTTGAGAGGAATTCTTCAAACGGTAAAGGTAAGGGAGTCTCATTTTAGCATATGTTGCAAGAACTCTGGGACAAGGGTTGTGACCAATCCTAGCTATCAAATTTCCTGGTGGGAGTGGTTGAAAAGAGATCTAACACCTTCTTAGTACAACAACTAGACAAGTGAGGAAAATTCAGAGAATCGGGAGTAGTTGAGGTTGCGCCTAGTACAAAATATTTTAGATTCACATATCCCAAGTAACTGTTACCCTAAGAATTGGTTTCTATTGGAAAATTGGCAAACCCTTCAATTTGTTTCTAATTCTATCATTGAACCCTCATCCTTGTTGGTTACAATTCGAATAGAAATTTTTTTGGTATATCCTCATTTGGGGAATTTTTAGGTACAAAATAGATCTCAAACAAGAGTTATGATCGTTTAAAAAAAAAAAAAGGAAACTACCTTTTTTTTTATCATATTTTTTACTCATCTCCTTATAGGTTTACCCAAATATAATATTAGACACTCATTGGATGTCGGATAATTTCCACATCTAACAAGTATGCACTCTGCCATATTTTGAGTAGACCCACATCCAAGAAAATTGAAAATACATGAAAATTCTATTGAGTGGGTATTCAGAAGTATGCAGAGTGGGTACTTGTTGGATGTGGAATTTAACTCTCAATCCACAAGTGTCTACAATTGACATTTGAATAAACCCGAAGATAAGCCAAAAAAATTTTGAAAATTAAATAAATATTCTTCTTTTCCATCCAAATATTTTTCCCTCGAGATGACATCATCATCTTGAATTCCATTGGTTCTTTTAAAGTTAACTTTGTCTGTATATATTTGTAGAGTTCTACATAGAAAATATTTTTTTTAGGCTTATTTTTTACCTCAAAATTCCCCTAATATCTATTTTTTTCGATATATACTTTTATTGTTGTTTTCCTTATACGAGGGTAGGTCCATATTCCTACACATGGGTTTTGGACAGAGTTGGAGACAATCCCCAGCTCTTGGTCAATGCAGTGGAGGAGGAAAAAATGCTCAACTTCAGTATCAAATTGAGGAGGGAGTAAAACATGGGCATGTTTTCTCATTTCTCAAGGTGCATGGAAAACTGGCATGGTTGGCCATAAATTTTCTACGCCTTATTGGTTAGACTACAATTTGGCTCGAGCAAGACCGATCCCCTATTTAGCCATCACTAGCACATTTTCCCCAAATTCGGATGGCGAAAATGTCACTCTTGCGACGCATAGGCGGCCCAAGAGCGACGTTTTTCGGTGCACCAAAATGTGGTTTCTCCTCACATCGTGCTTCTGACACTTTACTTAAACGTCGGTATTGCAACATTATTTCTGAAATTTTTATGGAGTCATCGCAATTCTAACATTTCAAATTTTTTGTCACTCTTCCGACTGTTCACAATTCGTCGCAATTCCGACGTTTCTAAACGTCACTATTTCGATGCCAACGAACACTATTACCAATGTTTGGAACGTCGCTCTTCGGACGAAAAAAACAATTTTTTTTAAAAAATAACGTCATAATACCGACAAAAATAAATTTTAAAAATAAAAAGGTAAATTTCGTAAAACTGATGGCACAAAACAGTTTTAAAAGAAACTAAGTGTTGCTATAGCGACGGGTCGAAACATCGAATTACTGATGGCAAAAAAATATTTTTTTAAAAACCTAGTCGTCAGAATACCAACGACAACAAAAAAATATTTCTTCTAGCATCTCCAGATCTTACTATATATTTGAAATCAATAATTTTTCTTGCTAAGAGTCCCATTTAAAAGTTTAAATATCAATCATTTGACACATTGTAGTAAATCCTAGACTCCAAAACTACCACTAAGTCATTCCATTCCTATATATCATAATTTTTTGTGATGAATTTTCTGTTAGGAATTCTAAGAATCACTTTTCCCAGTCATGCCAAACTCTCGTTAATAGACTTATATATTTCATCATTATCCATCTCAAGTAAGTCAAAAATATCCTCAATGTTTTTTCCTGCATTGTTTGGCCCAAGGATTTACGGAACCTTGTCGTTGGAACTTCAATTTCCAACCTTATAAACTTTCATTTCTTGGGATCACTATACAATGTAATGTATGTTATTAGATTTTTACTCCTCGTACATGATTGTTGCACCTATCACCTTGATATAATGGCCATTTTTTTTCTAGCCTTAGTACCTTGATAAGAAAGATATATTCCTAACATATTTCTTTTTTTTCTTGAAAGGTTTGACAGTCTTGCTTCACAACAAATCCAAACAACCATTGGAGAGAAATACTTGTGTTCATATGATAAGAATGTGGCTACTCTCGCCCAATCCAACAGTTGAATTTCACAATAATATTGGATCCCATAAAGCACTGAAAAAAACGACCCTTTTTTCTATACGAGCACAACCATTCTTAACAGATTAAATTATAACATATCTTTGTCCATATTTCAAAACAACATCTTGATAAGACAACAAAAGAGATTATTTGGGAAAAAATACAAGGACGTGAAATAGAAACCCCAATGGTGATATTGTTGGTCCATGACGATGGATACTATGATTATATGCATCTCTAGACTCAAGGGAATAAGGTAAATATGCAGGTGATTATGAAATTAATGAAGGCACCACAAGAAATCTATAGCTATCGCATGGAGTAACAAAGAGCTTAAGCTTAGAAGAAACAATGGTATGACTGTAGCATGCATTGGCATTGCCACTTATCTTAAATGATCTTAATTTCTTGATAAAAGTTGCATTGAATGGAACAGACTTGGAAACATTATTTAACTTATAATTTTGGTTCCACACTGGAATTTGTTAAAGGAAATATTCAAAAGGAAATTGTGACTTTTATGTGTTGACTGTAATCAAGAAATTCATTGCAAACTTACTTTTCTTGGATCATGATTACATGAACTGACCATGCATGAAAAATGATCTTATATCAGTTGTAGCTACATTTAAGCATACAATTAATTGGCTTCTACAAACTTAAAAACTTCATAGTTATAACCAAAAGTGTCAGAGAGATTCAGCCAAATCCAGGTACATCCAACATCCTGGCCTTGGCCTATTAATTCTCTGCATTGCCTTCAAGGTACATTTGGTCAAAATTCTGACATTTTAGTATCCACTTACTCAACAACCATTTTGAGAGATAAATATTTCAAAGGAATCCTCTTCAAAGATTCTTGAATTCTTGCAACTTTCTCCTCAAAATGTGTTTCATCAACACAACAACTTCCCATGTGAATAATTACTTGTCAATAATTTGGTTATAAGGTATAATTATATCTACTCATTGGCATTTCTTGTTGTCATTGGCTTCAAACTCATCCCTCCCACCTTAAAAAATGAAATCATATTGAAATAAAACATTTATGACAAAAAATTAAGATGATCTCAACTACCTTAAGGATGTCCCAAGGGGAATTTTTTTTTTTTTTTGAAAGGAATAAAAAAGTGCTTTGTAAGTCAAGTTTGAAATTTATGTAGAAGCCAGAGTCCCTACGGGTTCTCTTGGAGATGAATGACCCAAGCTACTACTATACTTCCTCTTGTTTGAGGAATTACATGCTACTAAAGACTTTCTTTTCCCATATTCAAAATGAATGAGAAATTTTCCATGAACATCTCTCAACATCCTATCATAATAGATTGTTAGATCAAGTAGAAAGGCCATTAGATTCTTAAAAGGTGTTCTTGGTTCTTTAATTCTCATCTTCTGAAAGAAAATACCTTCTCTAGAAGAGATATAATGAATAAATGTCTTGCATGGATTTAATCCAAAAACATACGATGATTTAACGAGTCCACAAACTTTAGTCGAATCACCTTTCTTGTGTAGATCCAAAGGAGGACAACCATTGACTAGAATATGTGAAGAAATATTTTTATGAAAATCTTTAGGAAAAATTTTCCTCCCTTGAAACATTTGAAGCCCTAAGAAGGCACACTGTTGAATCAATTTCTTAGCAGATGTTGCATTTCCATCGTCAACCATCATAAAAAAGGAACTTGAATAAGACATAGCCTTGGTAACATTTTCCTACACTCAAAGTAGATGCTTCTACACTTGGGAAATGAAGCCATTATCATATCTTCCTCCCCTCGCATGCTTCATAAGCCTATAAATTTCAGTAAGTTCATTTCCTAATTCTTACATAAATATATTTGTGTGAGAAACACAGTGAGAAAGAACCAAATAATCCAAACCTGAACTAAAACCATCTAAGAATAACAATTCAATCAAAAAATGTTCAACTGAATTCAAGCACTTAGTTGCTACTCCTGGACTTTTTCACTTAACAATTGCATTAAATATTTGAGTCAAAAAACTCAAAAAATATGTTTTATCGCCATTGAATAATAGTATTTCACTATTGCTTATGAGAAGCCCATTCTCCTCACAGTTCAATTCCACAAGTAAATCCATCTGAAGAAGTTGGCTAGATGTCCAAAATGGCCCTCCATCATGCACTTTAGTGGTTGTTGGTTCAGGCAAGGTTCAATAATTCCACATTGATATTTGATTCAGCGTGGTTTTATCCAGCATAGATTTCATGGATAAAATACTGGCATACAACAATGTATCAAGTATCAACACTTAGTGTTATTCTTGCCTCTCTAAAATGGGAACTAAACATTTGTTGATCCACACTTAGAAGCTGAGAAAGCTCAGCTTGAGATCCTAAATATTGGGGATAAAAAACATGAATGGAATCCCCATCAAAATCTACACCAAGTGGCCACCATATTAGAGGGTTAATAATCATTGTAGAGCCCAGATGTATGTATGATTATAGTCCATGTAATGAATGTTTGTGGACACTTGGAGCACCATTAATCAAAACAAAATCCTTATCATGCAAATCTATTTTAGCTAATCTCTAGGAAAAATTTTCCTCCCTTGAAACATTTGAAGCCCTAAGAAGGCAAGTTGTTGAACCACTTTCTTCGCAGATCTTGCATTTCCACTATCAACAATAAGAAAAAAGGAACTTGAAGAAGAAATAGCCTTGGTAATATTTTCCTGCACTCCAAGTAAATGCTTCTCCACTTGGGAAATGATGGCACTATCATATATTCCTCCCCTCACATGCTTCATAAGCCTAGAAATTTCAATAAGTTCATTTCCTAACTCTTCCATAAATATCTTTCTCTGAGAAACACATTGAGAAAGAACCAAATCATCCAAACCTACAATAAAAACATCTAAGAATAAAAAATAAATAAATAAATTTTTCAACGAAATTCAAGCACTTCACTGCTACTCCTTGACCTTTTCACTTAACAATTGCATTAATAATTTGAGTCAGAAAACTAAAAAATTGTTTTTTATCACCATTTAATAATAGGATTTCACTATTCCTTATGAGAATCACATTCTCCTCACAATTCAATTCCACAGAAAAATCCATCTGAATAAGTTGGCTAGTTGTCCAAAATGGTCCCCCATCATGCACTTTAGTGACTGCTGGTTCATGCAAAGTTTGATAAGTCCACATTGATAGTTGATTCAGTGTGGTTTTATCCAGCATATATTTGATGGATAAAATCTTGGCATTCAACAATGTATCAAGTATCAACAATCAGTGCTATGTTTGCCTCTCCAAAATGGGAACTAAACATTTTTTGATCCACACTTAGAAGTTGAGAACTATTAGCTTGATATTCTAAAGATTGGGGATAAAAAACATGAATGCAACCCCCATCAAAATCCGCACCAAGTGGCCACCATATGAGATGGTTAATAATAAATGTAGATTCGAGATGTACGTATGATTTTAATGCATTTAATTAATGTTTGTGGAGAAATGGAGGACCATTAATAATAATAAAATCATTATCATGCAAATCTATTTAAGTAAATCTCTAGGAAAAACTTTCCTCCCTTGAAACATTTGAAGCCCTAACAAGGCAAGTTGTTGAACCACTTTTCTTTATCATATCTTTCATTTCCACTGTTAACAATAAGAAAAAATTAACTTGAAGAAGAAATAGCCTTGGTAAAATTTTCCTGCACTCCAAGTAGATTCTTCTCCACTTGGGAAATGATGGCACTATCATATCTTCCTCCCCTCACATGCTTCATTAGCCTAGAAATTTCAGTAAGTTCATTTCCTATCTCATTCATAAATATATTTCTTGGAGAATCACAACGAGTAAGAACCAAATCATCCAAACCTGTACTAAAATCATCTACGGATAAAAACTCAATCAAAAAAAGTTCAACCGAATTTAAGCACTTCACTGTCACTCCTGAACCTTTGCACTTAACAATTTCATTACCAATTTGAGTAAGAAAACTCAACAATTTTGTTTTATCACCATTGAATAATATAATTTCATTATTTCTTATGAGAAGCCCATTCTCCTCACAGTTCAAATCAAGAGGTAATTCCATATGAATAATTTGCCTAGCTGTCCAAAATGGCCCTCCATCATGCACTTTACTGATTGTTGGTTCATGCAAGTTTCCATAAGTCCACATTGATAGCTTATTCAGTGTAGCTTTATCCAACATAGATTCGATGGAGAAAAGCTTGGCATCCAACAATGTATCAAGCATCAACACATAGTTCCATGTTTCTTGAATTCTCTATATTCTTCACATGACAGGTATGGATGATACTCTAGATGACAGGTTGTACACAACTTCTATGCCAATTATTCTAATGGTTCGCTAGTTCTCAACAGACTTCTTGTAAATTATCATGTACCTATTTTTTACTTGCGATCTTTTGTTATCTTTAAATTTTCAAAATTCAAATTCAGCATAACATCAAAATAGATCTCTGGCAACCTTAACTATGGCCCAATGAGATATTGATGAATATTGACTATGGCCCAAAATAGCTCTCTGAGATATTCTCTGCATTTCCTTCAATGACATCCAAGCAAGTTATTTCACATGCAACTTGTTGTTAATGCTTGATTTAAAGGATACAAAAATACTGGAGAAAAGTTCCATGTTTATCCTAATGACTCAAACTGACACCTCGCACATATGACATCCAATATATATGATGCCATATAAAATTTAGGTTGTTGTCCCTCTGGCATATTTTAGGTTCATTTTACATTTCTTGTGATGGAGTCTGCTAGAATCTCTAGAAAATTAAATATAGTCCCATCCTGAGGAAGCCATACAGTGAGCTTCGAGTTGTAGCTCATAGATGAGAGGAAGAATGTGTCATAGCAAAAAGGGAAGAGTGACAATAGTGGAAAAAATCACAGTAGAAAATTGATTTGGGAGCATCGTTGTGTAAGGAAATGGAAGTTATCTAATGGGAAATATTTCACAATTACAAAAAGGATTGCGAGGGGATTTAGCTTAGCCCGACATTGTTGCACAAGAGCTGAGTAGAAGGGGCACCATTGCATGGAGATATGCATACAACTATGCTATGAGATCAAGGAAAAGAATAAAATGGTCGATTGTATAGAAATCTAGGCTTAGAGGATGACGGAAAGTTAATACCAAAAGATGTGAAATGAGTAGCATTGAATTATATATAAAGTGAAATGGGGGCATTGGAAGGTCAAAGGCTAGAAGGTGCAAGTTCATACAAAATGTGAAGCGCCAAGAGACAAAAATTGATAAAGAAAGGTGCAAGAAATTACCCAACGCCTAACACAACGATCTAGCTCTTGGAATCAATGTAATATACAACACCATAACACACTCTATTATGCTTTCTTTCACCAATGAGATAAAGGCTTCATATACAAGAGAGAAAGGTAAAAATGACATGGGCCTCATCCTATATATAATATTATCACACATGCGACGGTCTTAATGCGAATTAAATGCATCCGTGGGATAATTATTGCAATAATATTTAAGGGAGTGCACTAAATGGAAGTTCTGCATTGTGTTGTGATAATGAGAAACACTACACTTCCCTAAGGAGTAGTGTTGATGGGTCTTATTTTCAATGCATCGTGCACCGTCATAACAACTTCATTACTTCAGTCAAAATCTAAGAGACATTTTCCAGCCCATTAAATAACCGCACCAATAATTTGTAAATGAAATATTAGGATCATATATTTCTATCTATTTTGTTGTCATTCTCAAATTTCAGAGCCTCGACCTTAAAAAGAATCAACTCCAAACCATGAAGCATGAACTACTAAAAGAATACCCCTGCTTGATTTATCACATAGAACTGTACAAGAAGACTTGTGATTTTATTGGCCTATAATATGAGTTTATAATTTACTAATACTGATGCAACAATTGTTGTGTTGGAAGAGCAGCTTCAGAATGTGCAACAGTGCATTGAAAATTGTTTGACTCAGCTTCAGCTTCTTGCTTGCCATGTAAGACTCCAAATTGTTTGCTCTTTAGTACTTTCGAAAAATAAATCTCCGTTTGATTGGTTAAAACTTAAAAGGGTTGGTTAAAACTAAGAGCATTGTGCATTTATTCCTCTCTTTATTCTATTGCTTGTTTTGATCAAGAGAATTGTTTTATTCCTGCATTTGTAATAACACGCTTCCACAGAGAATTGTTTGGATATGTATATGTGAATTTTAGCATATATGACTAACTTCTGTCTTGGTATTGAGTCAAGGGTACCAATGACTTTTAAACAGAATGTATATGCAAAAATACGAAGTGATCATGTAAAATTATTCCTAATGAGATCCCAAGGCCAAGACCCCGCTAGTGAATGTATATCATTTAGACCATGAAATATGATGTTAATAAGGCCCAGGTGAGGCCTGTGATAATTATGTGAACATGTCAGTGTCCCTGATAAATTAACATACGCAACATAGAATAGCCATGGGGAACATGGGAACGACCATGGGCTGGCATATAGCAAATCGCTAGAGTGAGTGATGATGGGGCCTTATGAAGTAATTCAATATTAGAGAAATTACTCAGCTATCTATGAAAATTTTGGTGTTTCACATACTGATGAATATATTACTGTTCTTCACTACAAATTGAGATTTTGATCTTCAAACAGTCTACAAATAGATATTTTCGGACATCTATCTCTGAGGTTTTTTGGTGACAAGATAGAAGTAGTAGGCCTTGACCCATAGAAGGGCACCTACAGGTAGACACAACAACCTTCTCCATCAATAGCATAACATGCTCCCATTTCCTTGCTTAGAAAAATGAGAAAACAAGAGCACGTGGAAATGTGTTTTTTTGGAAAAATGTGGAAGAATTATGTGAAAAAGTTGACATAATTATATTTCATGAATTTTCCACATTGAGACTTGTTCATGAGAAGGAAATATGCAGGAATTTTTGGCTCAATAATTCCCATGTGCGCTTGTATTTTGAAAAACACCTTTGAGATTCATCTTTGACAGCTCAACGTTGTGTTTGTGTGTGAGCCAACACACATACACACATAGAGATTACACACACAAACATACACGTAATTATTATAAATATTGATGTAATTCAAATAGAAAATATGCAACACTATGGACCTATAACCAATACCAACTTTTTAACGATATAAACAGTATCCTAACTTGAAAAAAAATAACAATGATTTTGTTTTGTGTAGTGAATTCCTGGCATTAAAATGAATCGGCAGAGTGACTTTATATACCTTGCATAGAATAAATAGTTAGTGATGATATATTGATGTTTGTAGGAAAAATCCAGGCCAATTTTCCATCATAAATCCATCCTTATTTTTTGGGTTTGTCCCCTAGCCTTCATTGTCAGCCCCCCTAGTTGGGGATGGCAAGTGTCATATCCATCATTCTATCGTTCAATGGCTTATCCCCTTCTAGGATGATGAGTGTGAGGAGATAATATAATATGCAATAATATACTTTTATTAGTGTCTAAGTGACCACAAAACTAGGTCAACCTAGCTAACATTGAGATTGTGATCTTCAAGAAAACTTATCATCATCTGAATGAGGAGGAGGTTCTTTGTAGATCTCATTGTGTTCACTTAGTACGACAAACCTTGTGATGGGTGAACCCTTCAACCTTGCAAGACTAGGCTGAGTGAGGAGATTTGAATCCTGGGTGGAAATCATTTTACGTACAAGGAGTAACCCCTAGAAAAACTCAAGGAATCTATGTAATTTTTTAGATCTAGGTCCAACTTTCTAACCTGCACCTGGACCTACAAATGAAGGTTGGAAACTTGACACATATTATAACACCACCATACCAAGTAAATTTGTTGCAATTTTAAGAATTTTTAAATAAACTTGTATTTAATCTTTCTTTTTTTTCCATATGAGATATAAGATTTCAACTCCAAATAATTGGCATGTTTTTTGGAACTAAATGACCTAAGGGAGTTTATGACCTAACAGACTAGACTTCCAGAAAATGGTGGTAGGAAGCAATTAGCTGCAAATACTCTAGGTCCACTCCTAGGCTAATATAGAAGATATACAATTACCAGAACAGGGGCGCTCATTCTACTACAAAATGGGTCATTGGGCTGGGGAACCCACCTATATTAAATTTATGTTGTTGGCCAAGACAAAGGCCTTCGAAAATAAATGAAGTGAAGAATGCCTATTTTGACTCAATATAGGGCTCCTAGATTGTTTCAACCTGATACAACCAATGCTTCTTCTTAAAGGGAAATTTCTAGGCTCCATTGAGAAGAATATACAAAACATGCTTTAGGCTTAGCCAAAAATATCCATTCACTAGCTGTCACTTCCTAAACAATTTGGTGCAGCGCCCTCTCCAATCTCATGAGTTTCCACTAAGTTTCAGTGCCTTGCAGACCAATATTGAGAAATATATTTTCTGGAATAAGACTATTTATGTGCTCTATAATTGACTTTTTCAGTAAATGCTAAATTAAACACCTTGAATTCAGACCATATTTTTCTAGACTTGGGTTTTCAAATAAAAAATATCAATGACTGTGGTGATATCTTGCTTAGGTAAGTGCTTGGCTGAGAATTAGGCAGTAGGTCACTTTCTCGAAAGTAGTGACCTACTTATGTTAATAACATAGTTGTTGTACTTGTCACTAAGGATTTTTACTTTTAACATGAACCTATATAGGAAGATGCCAAAAAAAAGAGGTAAAAGAACACCTCTAAATTTAAAATTGTATAAAATGTTTATTTATAAGTTGAATTTTAAATCATATGAAAAGCTACAGTTATGTGCTTTGTCACGGGGCTTCTTGAATGTCCCTAAAATTATGATTTCCCCCCAATTATTAACCCTCTTCCATGCATGTGATAAAAACCATTGACTCTCTCAATCATACAGGTCAAAAACCTCTTTCTAAAACTCTTATGAAGTATCTGTTTTGTTTCCAGTTTTATGAAAATGTTGAAAACCCCACATTCCTTGGAAAATAACCTTTTCAACAACTATTCTAATTTGTTAGGTGGCTTTATTTCATTCACAATATATTGTTTGTTTAGATTATTTGGCATCATTTTTAAGAAATATATTCACAGTCTGGTCATTTTTTGCATCTAAATAAGTGTTCAGATATTTTAAATCTATGTTAGCTGAAACTTTGTTGTGAAATTTGAAACAATTTGGCATGACTAGTTGAACTTTTTTGTTTCACCCATATATTTTTCTCCACAAGGGCAGGAATGAAAGAAGAAACTAGGAAGAACATGATAAGCAGGTTTATAGGAAGAGTGATAAATATCTCCCCTCAGATAAATGTTATGTGCAGAAAGAGAGAGGAGAGCCTTATGCCAATAGAATTATCAATCAGCAGAAATTATGAATTTAAAAAAACCCTGAAGTTGAGTTTATCATCCTCACTTCAAATATCCATTTAAGATTTTTTGTATGTCGTAATAGAGTTACAAAATTCTTTCTAGATAGCTCAAATTATTGAAGGCCTTGAAGTGCGAGCCCCAAAGATAATTCTTACATATTCAGTGACATGTTTCCATTGTTCTTCTTTCTACACAAATATCCTCAAATGAAATGGCAACATTATAACTAGAAGTCAAATAAATATAATTCTCTTGAGTAGCCTTTTGATGCACATACAATAGGGTATTTATAAAAGACATACATCTTCATTATGTCTGATAATGTGAGCACACTGTATTTGGACTCTAGAGAAACGATCTTGACTTATTTTCCAATATTTTTCAATAATGTCATTTAGACATGAAAATTCCTAATAATTCTCCTTTCTGTTTTAAACAACATATCTAACAAGGACAAAAGGGATGGAAGTAGTTGTAATTGGGTCTAATGATTCTAGTGATACCATGTAATTCAAGATATTCAAAATCACATTTATAAGCATATAAAGCCTTGGAACATGATTCCATTCCCAAAACATTGACACACACATCCAATGCTCGAGAGCATAAATCTCAACAGATTCTCTAATGCATAACATCCCCTTGTTATTATATCTTTCCACTTTTAGGAAAGTGGTTTCTTTGCACTCTGAAATACAACATCCCTTACCCCATAAATTATTTTAGAGTGTTTGAATTCCAAACTTGGACTAATAAATCCTTAAATTACTACATCTCCTTGATTAAGGAAAGGTGACTGAAATTTGTTTATCAAGTGGTACAATAATATAGGTGTTATTCATGAACATGCATTTTTACTGTATCCAATTACATCAATGAGATGATCAATTTTACAATTTATTCAACTATTGTATGAGCTCAAAATTCCACCACTTGGCCCTAGAAACAGGTGGCTTGCATGGAAGTGTTACAATCATACCGGTTATGCAAGAATATCCATCTGTTCTAAACTGTTGTTGTCTTTTGCAAGACATTATAAAGCATAAACTCACAAAGCCACATATGGATAAATAGGATATAGAAACTCATGTGGGCTCAACATACTCTTCCATCTTGGTAAAATTGAAATAAACATTCCTCAGAATCTATTATACTAGTGTTAAAATTTTCCCCTACTCTCAATAATGGTTGATTCTTATTGAGTTAGCTCTGGGACAAGTATTGTTGCACTAAAAATTCTCATCCTAACATTTTGCTATGTGTATGAGCTCATTATCACTCGTAATTCCTCCTTTGCAAGGCTAACACATCAGTTCCTCATGTAAAACCTTGAAAATAAGAGAAAAATTCTTAAAAATCTCCTTAAATCTGGTATCGCACTTTCTATGTATCTTGCCTGCGGTCCCGCACCTAATGTTCATGACTCCTGCATACCTGAACGAAATTTATCTGTGTTATGGGTGCGGACCCCTGTAAAGATTAAAAAGGCACAAGTAAACTAAAAAAAGCTCACTTTCAGTAAATTCTAGAAGCCTCTAGAAAGAATCTTGCGGTGGCAGAACCGCTCTTTTGAGGTTCATGTATCCCTTACCTTATGGAGCTAACCCCTTGATGTGAGGAGATTATCCCTTTGAAGGAGGATTCTATCCCTTCATATTTGGAACTGAAACCTCCTCTTTTTCACTATAAAAAGAGGCATTGGGTAGCCTCAAAGGGAGTTCAAGCTTTAGAATTATTTGAGGTTAAGTGTTGTTGGGATTCAGACTCATTTAACTGAGATTTTTGTGAGGAGAGATCACATACCTCTATCTGTCTCAGTTGGAGGAGTGAAAAGCTTATCAGATTAGAGGAGATTCCTGCTTCGAACCCTGGGAAGGCCTGTTCAACATCAAGGCTAAGGTTGTAAGGTTTTCCTTCTTTTAAAGTTAATACAAATGAATTCATTTTTCTCAATAAGTTGTTAGTTAACTATTTATTTCATGGATTCCTTGATCACCATGATAAGCATGATTTATGATGTTTACTATACAGGTGCTATTTAATTTTTTCTTGTTTGTGACTAGAGTTTTATAAAGATAACTCCTTCAAGTGCACGAGGGACAACAACTACTTCGAACAAGCATTGGACCTACGGAAAGTCTTTAACACCTTTATAGTATTCTTTTATGAATCCTATATGTTTAGAGAAAGAGAGGTTTATTTGGCTATTTATTGCTAGATTACCTTTTGGTACTAGGGAGATCGATCTTGTCCGCAAGATTGATTAATCCACCCAACAAATTGGCGACTCCACTGGGGAAAGAACATGTTGTTTTTGGTTCTCTTTTATTTTGACTTGAGGAAAAGTTTTTCCTGGTTTTTGATTGATAGATATCTGCCTGGGTAGCTTAGTTTTTCTCTGTTTTTGAAAATTTTGAAATCTTTTATGTTTTTCTTGAACTTTTCTGGGGACCGCACTTTTTTCTTTTGCACAGTGCAGGCAGTTTCGCACTTTCCTTGAGTAAACAGTGCGGGACCGCACCTTTTACTTCTGGGATCCTGCGGACCCTATTAAAATTTTGGAAAAAATCTAGATTTATTTTTCTAGTTTATCGTTATTTTGATTTAGAGTTTTTAGTATCTGCCCAGATTGATGGTGTTTCTGTCAAAAGCCTTTTGTGAATGAATTCTAGCAGTATTTATGTTTTTGGTGATTTTCTAGAAGTTTTGCAAGTTGGAATGCTTTTCGTTTGATCTATGTAGTGACTCAAACATTGGAAGTTTGAAATACCTCAGATTACATTGGTATTTTTTGCCTTCTTGCTGAGTCTGACCTAATTGTGAAATCCATCCTTTATTGAGAAATAGATCTATTTGTTTCTTTGCAAAATCTTCGAAAAAAACTTTGTTATAGGTTTTGAAATTCATTTTTATAAAAGAAAACATCTCTGAATGTTTTTTGATTTGTTTGTTATTCTGGAAAAATAGATCCTTAGTTTACTAAACAACTAAATAAAACATTTTTCAAAAATATTAAAGCTTTTATTCAATTAGATTTTTAAAGTTTGTAGATCTCAAAATTAGTTTTGTAGTTTTGAGTGCTTATAAAATTTGTAGATTTATTTTGAAGGAAAATTGTTTTTTGTAGTTTCAGTTTTGAAAGTGAAAGGATTTTTAGTGTGAGCATTGATAATTTGTCTTGTTTTGGAGTTATTGTTGAAAAGACAAAAAGATTTTCTTCCATTTATTCTTTATGTTCAAAGAAATATTTGTCTCTTAAAAGAATTTCATTCTCGAACTCTTTCTTTAGCTAGAATTTCATTGAAATAAAACGAGTTGATTATCATTTTTAGGTGCATTTTTAGTTTTTTTGGAAGTTGAGTCTTCACACCATCAAAGTTTCATTTCCGTACCTATTGACTTAAATACCAATTCATAAAATAACGCTTAGTTAAAATCCATCTGGTAATATTTTTATTTCTAGGGCTCTTATCACCAACATAGCTTAGGCTAGTATCTTGCAGTAGGGAGTAATTAACTCTCCAAGATAGTAAAAATAAACAAGTAGATAAATCTTGCGGTAGAAAATAAATCCAATTGTAATTGGTACAATCTAGGAAGCTTCTCCTAAAGGAGTTATCACGAGATCATATCTGAACCTTTGAGACAATCAATTATGTTTCATTGGGAAAGAGAGAATATTATGCGCACATTACAAATGGTAAACCTCGGATTAACCATTGTCGAGGAGCCTGGGGTCACTTGTCAGTAAACCTCGGATTGACCATGTCGAGGAGCCTTCAAGGGGATTGAGCTTTGTTACTCTTCCCTTGCGCATGGGATCGGATTGTAGACTGTTCCCCCAGTTGTATTTGTTATTGTTGGTAACCTTAGTGTCCATAAGCTTAAGATTATTTCCTAAGGTGACGGTGAAGGAAAGATCTCACTGTACCTGGAGCAGACGTTGACTAAACTCACTTGGACTCTCTGGGGGGTTCTCTTCACACGAGATGGTTTTGTGAAGAAACTTGTGCCAGTCTGTTTCATTAAGCAGGTTGTCGGGGTAGTTGTTCCAACTGCCCTTTCTGTATTAAATTTCTACTAAGTTGGATTTCATCACCAACTAGTGTTTTTAGTACGAGAAGTTTACTGTTTGTATGTGCTTTGAACTCTTAGATTTTTAGGCGTCAGATTTAGTTGTTTGTTTCTTTAGAGACTTTAGGTGTTTTTATTGAGATTTTCTTTGATTGCGTGTGATTGGTTAATATTTAATCGTGGCAGAATTACCAAGACAATCCCGAAGACTTCAGGGGAAGCCCCCTGAATATACACCAAGTCAGCTTGAAGGGCTGCGTGCTCTAGTATCATCTAGTAGCAGTAGAATTAGATCAATAGAGATTGGAACTTCATCTATAGTTGTTCATCTTGATCATCAAATACCCACAACAGAACACATTCAAGAACCGATTTTAGTTTCTGAAGTTACTGGTAGTATTTCTCCTTCCAGTGAACTAGCTGACGAACCTGAAATTTCTGAGCCTGAAACTGAACCTTTTATTTTGGAAACATCCTCAAGATTTATTACACCAACTTCTAGCGATCTTTGTTCACCTACGGTAAGAAATATTGTTACTGAAGATCTTCCATCTAGAATTATTTATATTGAAGAGCTTACTAGTCCAGACGAAGAGTTATCTCTTCCCGAATCCCCTCAGTCTTTAAATCTTAGGGAGCGTGAATCCATTTTCTACAGCCCTATTTGAACTGATGCTTGGTATCTATATTTGACAAACTTTTTAGAAAACCCACGTCTTGCTTTTCTCCACCTCGAATTCCATTTCATCCTACGCCGAGAGGTTACTATCCTTCATCTATTATGGCAGGAGAGTCATCTATGTTTTCCCAGACACCGGAATCATTTTTACATGGTGGTCCTTCTGTTCCTTCGAGATATCAAGCTCTGTCTGGTAATTTCTCTGAAGCAGCTCCTCGACCATTTGAACAAGTAGTATCATTTGGTCTTAATGGAATTAAAACTGAAACATTGAACGCTACAGAGAAAATCTTTATGATGTCTGGTAATATTTTGAATCCTCAACCTCAAGGCAGTCAGTTATCGCTTGGAGGAAATTTTCAGGGAAGTCAGTTACCGCCTGGGGGGCAACCTCAAGGTATTCAATTACCGCCTAGGGGGTAACCTTCAAGCAGTGAGTTATCGCCTGGGGGGCAATCTCAAGGTAACTTTTTCCCAAGACAAACTGTGGAATCATATTATTTTAGAGGACAACCTCAAGGACAGTACATACCTCAAGGTTATCAACCTTCATGACAGTACATACCCCAAGGTCAACCCCGAACTCAATATCCTCCTCAGGGTCCTCATCAACCCCATCTTCAGTACGCGCCTCAGGGTTATCAACCTCAAGGTCAGTACCCAATTCAAGGTTTCCAACTGCATTTTGGTCAATCATTTGTACCAGGAACCGGAAATTTAGCACTTACTTATCAACCCTATGTTCAACCAGGCTATGGTCCTTACGTTCAACCTTCTACGGGACAATACCCCGGAATGAATATGGTGTGGCATCCATCCCAATATCAACAACCTATGCAGCCTAATGTGCAGTTCTCTTCTCAACCTGGACAGCCTTTGGTTTCTATTTCAACATAGCAACCTATCCAGCCTACTATTAAAACTCCTGCACCTAGTTCTGTTCAGCAGTCTGGGCCTAGTACACCTTAGACTCCGCCTCAAACTGTTGCGATTGTTGCAACGTCTGTTCAACCTGTAACACCTGTTTCTAGAGTATTTGTAGCTCCGAGTTCTTCTATCCCTACATCCGTGCAAATCCCTCAAGTCTCTGTACCCCAGTCAGGACCTTCAGTTCAGACTTTGGTTCAAATGCCTGCGGGACAAGCTGGTACAAGTATAGTTGTCACAAGTCAACTGCAACTCACGTATCAACCATACTAGGGATAGCCTCAATTTGGTCCCGTTTCACAAAACCCATCTTATCAGTATCAACCGTACCCTGGCTATACTTATCAATAGCCTCAACAACCCCAGTTTGGTCCAGTTAATCCTAGTTACCCGAGAGGTTACACAATTCCTAATGCAAATCCGATTCCCAGTTATCCTGGGTATCCTCCTCCCGGAACTGCTTTGGCTACTCAAGGTTTTCACGACCCTAACCATCAGTTACCATTTATTGCAACTTTGGATTTACCTGATTTGGCGTGCCTTATGAATGATCTGATTTTCTATTATCCGTACTGGCCGCCAATGCCGCATAAGTTGCCCAGTGATATACCAAAATTCAAGGGTAAGTCAGGAGAGGATCCATAAAATCACGTTATGACTTATCACCTTTGGTGTGCATCTAATTCAATAATTGATGATTCAATTCGCTTACGTCTTTTCCAAAGAACTCTTATTAGTCTTGTTGCCAAATGGTACATTGAGTTACCACGAGGCTCTTTTAATAATTTCAGTTTGTTAGCAACTACATTCTTGACTCATTTTCAATTGCTTATCAGATACGACAGTGGCACGGAACTATTAAATTCACTAAAGCAATCCACTTCCACATATATTTATGATCATATTCATGAATGGCGACGTAGAAGGCGTTTGTTGAAAGTTTACATTCTGGATCAAATTTTGGCGGAATGGTTTGTTAAATAATTGTTACCCAAAATCACTGAAGATGTAGCTAAGGCCAGAGTTGTTACTGAGGAGCAAGTAATTGCTCAAGCTCAGTACCTTGACCTTGTCTATACACAGTCAGGTACTTTACATGAAAAAATCCCCGATCTTCCAAAACAAGGTCAAATAATTGCAACTCCTTCAAGGTCTCATGCCACTGATGGTATGATTGGTACAGTCAATACTAAAAGCAAGAAGAAATCTTCAAAGAATTTTTCTCCTATTATAACTTTACCTGATTCCCCGAAAGGAGAATCTTCCCCTAAAATTTCTGCCGACATTCATGTCGTAGAGACATCTACGGCCAAATCTAAATTCGGCGGTAAAAATAAAGGGAAGAATACAAACAAAAAGAATTCAAAAGCAAAAACTAATAAAAACGAATCCAATGATGAAAAACGCAAGCCTCGCTATCCTTGTTACATTTGTGACGAGGATAATTTTACTAAAGAATGCCCACATCGAGCAGAGGTTGCAAAATTCATTAAAGGTACACAACAACCTGCTGTCTTGAAGGATCCTTTTCCCACTCAAGATAGTAAGATGATTGGTTCTACCTCGAATGCCTCAGAAGAACCTATTATGATGACGTCTCATGTCAGGATTATGACGCGATCGCAAGATTATGGTAGTAAGAATCTTGTTGATGGTAAAGAAGCAGAATCGTCTAGTGCAAACACGTCAACTACACCTCCTCTTGTTTCTGGTCTACTACAGATCGAGAAACCAAATCCAGACTTAATAATCAAACCGCTTGCTAAAGGTTTTCTTCGTAAATCAACTTTCAATCCACATGCGAGAGCTGCTCAAAATTACAACATTGTTGAGGACTTAGTTATTTCCCCTTCAGCAATGTTGGCTTTGGAAGTGATGCAATCATGCCCAGCACAGCATAAATTACTTTTGTTTTCCATAGGAGCTGTCAATATTTAGGATTCGAACCTTATAATCTTCGATTTAGAGAATAGTACACCTCGCCTACCTCACCAAATGGTTTTCCAAATTCCAGTATTATTCAAAAACAGACCGATCTTTTGGACTGTGATTGATGAGGGAGCTTCAACGTGTATTATGTCGATCTAGTGTTGGAAATCTCTTGGTTCTCCTACACTCAATTAGTCTCCGACAATTCTAAAGGCTTTTGATGGCCAAGGTTTCCACCCTTTTGGTATTTTGCAGGATTTACCCATAGGGTTCGAAGGTAAAACCGTAAATCTAGATGTGAAAGTGGTTGATGCCTCTCTAGATTACAACCTTCTCCTAGGTCGTAGTTGGTCTTATGCTATGACTGTTGTTGTTTCTTCGGTCTTTCGGCTCATAAAATTTCCACATCAAGGAAGGATCATTACAATATATTAGTTAACTTATTTTTCTTCCGATCCAGCCTCTACAAAAACAATTCAGCACGTCGGTAAAATGACTATCCCTTACAAGGATGTTGGAGTAGGTTTGATTAAAGATTCTGGTTTACTAGGAATTTTTTCCTTTCCTCCTCCTAACGTATCGCCTTCTATTGCAACTATTCATATGATTTTATCAGATAATATTATGTTTGATGATCCTTGGATCATACCTTCCGACTCCGAGTTAGATTCATTTTATGGCATGATGCCTTTGAGTCCATTTGAAATTGCATATCAGGTTGTACAGTCACTTTCCGACCCTTCTTCAACTGAAACTAATCCAATGAATGGGATCCATGAAGAATCACTTTCTATATCTAGTTCAGCCACAACAACATTTCCTGATCTTGTTCATACTGATGAGCAGATTCGTGAACTTTTGTCTGTTGACGATTTACCATGGGAAGATCTACATCACTGATCTTCATTTTTACCTGAGCTGGATCATTTTGAAGATGATTTCGCTTCTATTTTTACCACTGAATATCTCAAAGAACCGCAAAATCCATTGCAAAATCCTGATTCTGAGTTAAATTTGGAAAATATCTCTCGAACGATTCCAATTAACATTTCAGTAAAGCGAGGAATAATTGAAAACATTCATGTAGGTGCTTGTTGTATGGAAGATGAAATTCAAACTTATAAAGCCCTATTTCAAGAATTTCGTGATGTGTTTGCGTGGTCATATGAATAAATTCCAGGAATAGATCCTTCAATTGTCGTACATGAAATCAAGACTTACCCGGATGCCAAACCTGTCCATCAACGTTTACGCCAAATGCATCCTAGAAAAGCTGATGCTATCAAAGCCAAAGTTCAAAAATTACTTCGTGCAGGTTTCATTTATCCAATTCCTTTAACCGATTGGGTATCGAATATTGTTCCTGTTACCAAAAAACAAGGAACGATACGAGTATGTATCGACTATAGGGATATTAATCGAGCTTGTCCTAAAGAAAATTATCCAACCCCCTATATAGATCAAATAATTGATGATTGTGCCGGTAGTGAATTTTTTTCCTTTATGGATGGTTTTTCTGGTTATAATCAAATAAACATACTCCCTGCTGATCAGCCAAAAATAACTTTCATTTTTCCGTGGGGGACATTTTCTTATTGCTAACTACCCTTTGGATTGAAGAACGCTGGAGAAACTTTTCAAAGGGCAATGTCTTACGCATTTCATGACATTAAGCACATTGTGCAGCCTTATCGCGATGATTTACCTACTCATTCATCGCGTAGGGCCGACCATCTCACTCATTTACGAGCAATATTTATGAGATGTAGGCATTATTGAATTCGGCTAAATCCACACAAATGTTTTTTCTACGTAGAATCGGGTCACTTACTAGGATTTGTTGTTTTGAAATTAGGCATTCGCGTTTATCCGTCGAAGGTCAAAGCTATTGTTAATATACCTCCTCCTTCGACTCTATGCCAACTCAAAAGTTTGCAGGGGAAAGCAAACTTTTTACGTCGATTCATTCATAACTACGCTGAGCTAACGAAGGGTTTTACTCGGTTGTTAAAACAATATGTTCCATTCTTTTGGGATGAGATCGCTAATCTATCTTTTGATGCACTTAAATATGCGATGACCCATGCACCGTTATTGCATCCTCCCAATTACAACCGAGACTACGTTTTGTACCTCTCCACCTCTCATTCCATCATTGGGATGGTTTTAGTTCAGGAAGACAAATTCAACAATGAACATGTGATTTACTATCTTAGTCGAAATTTGCATCCGACTGAGATCAAATACACACATGTGGAGAAATTGGCCTTGGCAGCTGTTCAAGTTGTCCAAAGATTTAGACACTACATCTTATTGCGCAAAACCATAGTAATTTATGATTGTAACCCTATGATTTAAATTTTAACCAAACAATTGCAAGGGGGCAAATATTCCAAATGGATAGTTATCCTGTAGGCATTTGACTTGGAATTTGAAAAATCCAAGGCAAAGAAATCTTTGGTTTTTGTCGAACTGATGTGTGATTTCCCCTCTACTGATACCGAAACTATGGCAGAGCAGCCCATTGCGGACGAATCCTTGTTTCTTATCAGTAATCTTGATCCATGGTATGGGGATATTATCGTTTATCTCCAAACTCAATCTTTTCGTCCTAAAATCTCACGATCTCAGCGACGGAAAATGTGTTTCCAATCCCAACAATACAACATTATTGGTGATACACTCTATTGTCGTGGAGCGGATTCTGTTTTCTGACGCTGTCTTACTCATGAAGAAGCTGAGAAGGTTTTAAATGACTGCCATTATGGAGCATATGGCAGTCATATGTCTGGGTATGCCATAGCCCAAAATATATTGTGTGCTGCTTATTTCTGGCCATCGTTATTCAAATATTGTATCTATGCAGTCTGGAAATACCACAATTTTCAAGTCTTTGATCGTAAAATGTGTGTGCCACTCACTCCCTTCACCCCATAATTGTTGTCGGTCCTTTCGCAAATTGGGGTATCGACTTTATTACATGTAACCCTCACTCGGTCGGGGGGCCTACATATATTATCTTAGCTGTAGATTATTTTACTATGTGGGGTGAGGCGATGCCTACATTTTTGGCAGACGGCAAGACTGCTGCAACTTTCATATTCAATCACATAATTGCTAGATTCGGTGTTCCTCAAGCCATTATTACAGATCATTGAATTCATTTTCGAAATATCATGATGACTGAATTGACAGATCAACTTGGCCTGCGCCACGATAGTTCTACTCCATATTATCCACAGGTTAATGGTCTGGTTGAAGCTATCAATAAATTTTTAGTCACTATGATCAGACGAATTATTGGTATTCATAAGTCAAATTGGCATTCCATGTTATTTTCAGCGCTTTGGGCATATCGGACCTCAGTAAAAACATCAACTAGTTTCACTCCCTTTCAACTGGTTTACGGTTTGGAAGTTGTGTTTCCGATTGAATGCAAAATTCCATCATTAAAATTAACCATAGAGTTACTCCCAACTACGTCTGAAGAGGAGAAACGTTTTTTGTACTGGGCTCAACTAGATGAGAATCGACGAAACTCTACAATAGAAAACGAGGCTCATGTCAAACGAATAAAATCTCAGTATGATAGAAGTGTTACCCCTCATAATTTTTCAGAAGGAGACCTAGTCCTAGTGTACGATCAAGCCAACGATAAGCTAAGAGCTATAAAATTCGTGCCCATGTGGCATGGTCCTTTCATTGTTAAGCGAAAGCTGGAAAAAGGGGCTTATGAGATGATAGATTTCGACGGTGTCCCTTTAGATAAACCCAGAAATGGGCTTTATCTGAAGAGATATTATGCTTAAACTTGGTGTGGATATTTTTTATTATATTAGATTTCTTTACTGCTGGTGTGTCTTAGATTAGAAAAGCGTGCCTAGTTTAGAAGTGTGTTTTTTATCACTATTCCTGCTTATCTGAGTTTTACTCTTGATATTGTAGATGTCGACGCCTCTTCAAACCTACATTGGTTTTGCTGATGGTGCTTGTCGTAGTACACAAAACATTTCTTCCGCAGCTTGGGTTATTTATTCACCCTCTGACGAGTTAGTATCCATGCATGGGGTAAGCCTTGGTCAAACATCGAATAACATTGCATAGTATAGTGAAGTGATTGAGTTATTATCTGAATCCATATCATTCGAAATTTAGAGTTTGATTGTTAGGTTAGATTCTAAACTTGTTGTATTACATCTTAACAGGGTTTATGCCATTAGAAATCCAATGTTATTACGGTTATTTTTAAGAGTTCGTCTCTTGGAACGTGAATTTGATTACATTGAATATCAGCATATTCCAAGACATTTAAATACATTAGCAGATGTAGTTGCTTCTAGTATGATAAATCGACATTTTCAATAATCAAAATAGTAAATTAAACAACATTCATAACATGTACACAGATAGCCGGTAAATAGTGATATATCATAGTATAGAAGTGTTTCAAAAAATATACATTGTCTTCGATCATAGGTTGAAAACACCTTATGATCGGAAAAAATGGTAATACAAAAGGTCAAAAATATGAGTCTACGACATGATCATCCTATCACTGATGATGATCATGATAAGGGACCACTTCCCTAGCCAACCTACATAGGAACCTCCTAAAAGGTCCTGGGACACCAATCACACATCTTTGTAATCTGAGTGGAATATCATCTATGTCGGTCTCTGGAATGTCTAGAGTCAGGCGCTCTAGGTGATGCTCTAAATCAGATAGAATATCTACTGATTGGCCCTCCTGGCCTGGTACTGCGGTAGCTGGATGCCTCCTCTCATAAGGCTGGAGATGGGCTGGTCGCCATGGGCCCACATCTTCATTTAAAACTTTTGGTTATTAATTTCAAGACAATCAAATTAAAAAAAAAAATAGAACTTAGAAATTGTTGAAAATGATTTTACCTGATTCATCCCACTGTTCCCCTGCTGGGAGAGCCATCTCTCAGTCACCGCGGAAATCTATCCCGACGTATGGAAAGTCCTCTGTAACAAAAATTTGGCATTCCAGCCAACGAAAATATGAAGGAGGAAATCAAACAATCTCGACGCCCTCAACAGCATGACGGGCCAACAATGCAACCCAACGACCCATCCTAGGTTCTCTAGGTCGACCAGCATCAACAAGAATGTGCTGAGGAGCTAACATGGGGATCCTCTCTAGAGAAAAGGTGACTACAATGGATCCATATCAAAATTTATTTAGCTTTCCGTTCTTTTCTCTGGTTAATTGGCCTTTTACATTGGCCAACACAGCTTCGCACCAGTTGAAAATGATGCCTCAAAAACAGTCTATAGCAATGCGCATCTGGGAACCAGTAGCCACATGCAACGCTGCGCTCCCACACAGTCTGGTGACAGTAAATGAAATAAATTTTAGCTCGGGACGGATGATAGTTTTTATGTTGATCCGTTTGTCCCAGGGGTTTTCCTGATCATCACAGAACTCTTATCGAAGACTAGCAATAGTCTGGCCACCTGGCTTAGTCCCAAATAGAGAAATTTGTTCGCCCCTCTTGGACAAACCAGTAAAAAAAGAGATATCCTCCAACTCAATTTCGAGCCGGTGGCCACCAATAATGAAACACTGGTCCTGTACGTTCCAGATGTTCACCAGCCATGTTAGGAGGTCTACCTATGCCCTCATGCCCTGAATGGCCTAGAATTTATACAAACCGCATGCTCTTAATGCCTGCATTGTAGGCAAATGGAGCATTGTGGCGTCATCTACGTCTTCATGCTCACGTTCTCTCCAAATTAGCATCTTGTATATCCTACAATACATAAAAAGATATATCACAACAATCTAATTTGAAAAATTTTGGGCGGCATTAAAGAAATTTATGTTTGAAATTTAATTGCGCGGGGTCCAGACTTTGTTCTCATACACAGTGCATAGGAACGCATGGGCACTGTGAGAAAAGTGCGGACCCATGACTTTTTTCTATGTAAGAAAAGGTCTAGGTCCACAGGGCCCGCGTGTTGCACCTGCGAACCCCCGCGGGCGATTTTTTAAACATATTTTTCTCTTAAAAACGAAATCTAAAGCCTAAAAATGAAATGTAAACAAATGAAATGCAAGATTAGGAAGTCTTGGATTACCTGGAGCAGACAGTTCTCGATTTCATCGGATGGATTTTCCAGAATATTCACAGGAACGTTTTTACCCAAAAGCTTTTACGTTTCACTCTGAACTTAAATGGTAAAAATGAAGTTAGAAAAGCCTGTTTTATAAGTTTTTTCGAATAAATGAATTTTTAATTTGTTTATTTTTCACTTTAAAAAGGTTAATTTTGAAAGCATTTTTATTTATCTTAAACAGGTATGTGTAATGTTTCAGGTTTTTGTGCAAAAATTGGATTTTCAGGAGAATTGATCGTTTTTCAGCAAAGAGCATACTTTTATCACTTTTTCAGACTCTTTCAAAAATTTATGAAAAAACGAAAAGTCGGAGTCCTGTTTTAAGCCCTTTTCAGACTCTCTAGACATGAAAAGATTGCCGAGCACTTGATTATTATAACTCGTTAAAATAAATGAATGATCGTTCTTTCAGCATAAGTTTACCCCTTTTACGGACTTAAATGGACTATTTACGAAAAAGGTACACGTTGACTAAATACGGTCAATAGAGTTCTCTCTCGCATTATTTTATCCTTTTCAGGATTGAGAGACTAAATTTATGAAAAATTACACCCACGGAGTTTTCTTAAGTTTTTCTTCTGACTCCCTAAAATTGAAAAACACCGAGTTTCTCCTATACTCGACTCGTTAGAATGTAACAGTAAAAGACCTGTTCAATTTCAAATAGGAACGGACCACTCCTTCTTAGGGTTCGAACCTTAAACTAAGTCGGACTCATCCGAAGGATGAGCTTATAAACAAGCAAATGTTATCCTCCTCAAGCTTGTCAAAAATAAAGAGGTACTTGCTAGAAATGGTGGGGGAAAAGAGAGAAAAATGGACTTGTTTTTTGTATTTTGATTTTTCGAAAATCTAGTTAGCCACGCTTGAACACGACACTTTTTGTTCACCTGGGTTGGGAAATCCTTTGCCTAAACAATTAATCAAACCATATTGAAAGCTTTCAGCCGGTTTCTGGGTATTAGCTTTGGGTCAATTGTCACCAAGCCATCTGCAGTGTCGTTATGTGTTCAAGAGGATAGTTCAAATAAATCATTCATCTGCAAAATATCTGTCATCCATTTTTACCATCCCTGAGTCAGTCCTTGCCAATATATTTCTTCAAAACTTGATCTATGATTTCGTTTTGTGGGCTTTCCTATGATGGATCACTTTCTATCGACGACAGCTCATTATCTAGGAAGTTGATCTAGAAATCGTCAGTACCTTTAAATCTGCATGCCTCAATGGCAGGTTTCTCGCCTTCAACGACAGATTGCATCATTGACCTTCAATCAAATGATTCTGTGACATGTTTGACTTCAGCTCATTCATTCACATTTCATGGATTGTACTGGGTACTTTGAGAGCCATTGACATTACTGGTGGTTACTCTCACACTTGTTAACAATTTACATTATTGACTGGTAATCAAGTGGTTTCTACCATGTTTAACTTCGACACATTTATTCACATGGATAGAATCATACTAGTTCGAGATGCAAAAATCAAGACCCTGGATCTAGTTTCTACCATCCAGGCTGCGAGGAATTTTTTTATCATTTATGCAATGGACTATTCATAAACAGATGGTTGCGTCTATACTTTTTCTACACATTTCTATACTGTGATGTATTCAAAATCATTCCTATATCAGAACAGTTTGAATCAGTTTCTAGTTAGTTTTGATCTAAGTATGGGAATGCCTACCTCAGCGATGATATGTACACATATATATTTTGCATTGAATGTTTTTATAGGTTCCGACTGGGGTGTCCACAGGATGATCCTTGAAATGATAAAGCATTGCACTCTTCATAAATGACAGACTTCAACTTCATCTATTCCAGACTTTTCACTTTAGGGGGAAATATTTTTCACTGAAAATTGTCATCCTGACATTCTGCTATGTGTATGAGCTCATTATCACTCATACTTCCTCCTTTTCAAGTCTAACACATCAGTTCCTCATGTCAAGCCTTGGAAATAAGAGAAAAGTTCTTAAAAATCTCCTTAACTCTGGTATCGCATTTCTCTGTATCTTACCTGCGGTCCCGCACCTAATGTTCATGACTCTTGCGTACCTGAATGCACTTTATCTATGTTATGGGTGTAGACCCCTGTGAAGATTATAAAGGCACAAGTAAATTCAAAAAATCTCACTTTCAGTAAATTATAGAAGCCTCTAGAAAGAATCTTGCGGTGGCAGAACCGCTCTTTTGAGGTTCATGTATCCCTTACCTTATAGAGCTAACCCCTTGATGTGATGAGTTTATCCCTTTGAAGGAGGATTCTATCCCTTCATAGTTGGAACTGAAAACTCCTCTTTTTCACTATAAAAAGAGGAATTGGGTAGCCTCAAAGGGAGTTCAAGATTTAGAATTATTTGAGGTTGAGTGTTGTTGGTATTCAGACTCATTTAACTGAGATTTTTGTGGGGAGAGATCACATACCTCTATCTGTCTCGGTTGGAGGAGTGCGAAGCTTATCAGAGTAGAGGAGATTCCTGCTTCAGACCCCAGGACGGCCTGTTCAACATCAAGGCTAAGGTTGTAAGGTTTTCCTTCTTTTAAAGTTAATATAAATGAGTTCATTTTTCTCAATAAGCTGTTATTTAACTGTTTATTTCATGGATTCCTTGATCACCATGATAAGCATGATTTATGATGTTTACTATACAGGTGCTATTTAATGTTTTCTTTTTTGTGACTGTAGGTTTATAAATATAACTCCTTCAAGTGCACGAGGGACAATAACTACTTAGAACAAGCATTGGACCTACAGTAAGTCTTTAACACCTTTATAGTATTCTTTTATGAATCGTATATGTTTAGAGAAAGAGAGGTTTATTTAGCTGTTTGTTTCTAGATTACCTTTTGGTACTAGGGAGATCGATCTTGTCCGCAAGATTGATTAATCCACCCAACAATTACTCCCTATATACTCCCTTGGTGGAATTCCCCACTTTCCCTACTTGGGAGTCTTGGCCTCAAACTTGGGACTCGGGAGTCCATCCCAAAGACAACAAACAAAAATATTGACACATTTTTTTATTGAGTCATACTTATTTTAGAGGGACCTTTTGGAGGGAAATGAAGTGTTTTAGGTTAGAAGTCTTGATAAAAATATTTATCCCTCATTCTTTCTCTAGTGTTCCACTATCTAAAATGGAATCACCAAATATTCCTACGTTACAATTGTTGCTTCAATAAATCTTGTTGTTCTAGTTGATATGTTGGCGTACTATTATATGATTTCTATTTTTATTGTTCTCATTATGTTGAATGCTTCAATATGTTTCTAATATTATGTTGAATGATACTATTATTATAGAAAACTCTATCCTATAAACTGTGATGCCCAAAGAATAACACGTTGGACTGATTTTCGATATGATTTGTACTAGATATGATATACATAGAGTCGCATGATTGGTTGGATTTAACCCATTCTACTAGACTTAGAAGTGGATTTGTAACCAGTGACTATAATATATTTATATAGACCTGTATTCCCACTAAAGTGACTACCGCGAAGAGCATTCCTTCAAAATTAGTGGACTTCTACATTCGTTATGGTTAAGGAACAACCCAGGATCTAGTTGCTTGTATAGGGAATTCCTGTAAGGTGGAAGGAATAATACATCCCATAGCTCAGACCTCTAATTGATAGGAATTCCTGGAATGTGTCCATACTTAATGGATTTATATTACTAAAATATGGGTATACATGGCTAAGTGGTACATGCCTTAAAAATATCTCTTGGTCCTTGATAAACTGAATGTAAGATCCATATCTAACCCCTCGCTACACAGATAAAGATATACACATATACTGGTGTGTTTATTCACATATCTAAAATGTAGTTGACACATTCCTTAGCAATGTTTATATAATGTTGAGTGAAATAATGTGCGAATTACATATACAACTAGATTTAGGTCTAGAATAAAGTGCATTTCTAAGTTCACTACTGCTTGCAGAAGTAATCAAATAACTATCCACATAGAAAAGGCATGAGGTACAAACACCAGTACCTCAGATTTTTTAATGGAATAGCTACCATTAAAGGTGGTTCCCACATTGATTTAGTATAAAACCAGATTACAACCCATGTGATGAACATTGTAAATAAGAAGAACAAGACAATTGCAGTGAAAGCACACACGATAAAGAATCATTTATGAATCTTTGTCAATTCTTTGATTAACAATCCTTCATTTGAATCCCAAACCAAGGAGACACTGACAAGTCATCAAAACAGCTTTGGTTCAAAGTGTGATTCCGTGGCTGATTTGAAAAGATCCATCCCATCCATGGTTGATGGTTTGAAAATGTAATTGACACGTTCCTTAGCAATGTTTATATAATGTTGAGTGAAATAATGTGCGAATTACATATACAACTAGATTTAGGTCTAGAATAAAGTGCATTTCTAAGTTCACTACTACTTGCAGAAGTAATCAAATAACTATCCACATAGAAAAGGCATGAGGTACAAACACCAGTACCTCAGCTTTTTTAATGGAATAGCTACCATTAAAGGTGGTTCCCACATTGATTTAGTATAAAACCAAATAACAACCCATGTGATGAACATTGTAAATAAGAAGAACAAGACAATTGCAGTGAAAGCATACACGATAAAGAATCATTTATGAATCTTTGTCAATTCTTTGATTAACAATCCTTCATTTGAATCCCAAACCAAGGAGACACTGACAAGTCATAAAAACAGCTTTGGTTCAAAGTGTGATTCCATGGCTGATTTTCAAAGATCCATCCCATCCATGGTTGATGGTTTGAAAATGTAATTGACACGTTCCTTAGCAATGTTTATATAATGTTGAGTGAAATAATGTGCGAATTACATATACAACTAGATTTAGGTCTAGAATAAAGTGCATTTCATTTGTCATAATCTACACGTGTCATCCTGAAATAGAGGGTTTCAATGTAAAGTTGAGAGCATGGTCTTCACTAAGGGTAGTGGTAAGATACAAGCCATGTACAAACTTGTTCCTGCATGAAGAACATGATATTGGCCAACACATTGGAACGTTGGCCATTGCTTTTGGATGTGTCTCTAAGCATCCAAAATCATCCTCCTTTGATTAATGACATAACACTAACAAGTTGATCTGTAACATTGTAATCATGATGTACTCTTGGACTACTTGAATGAAAATGGCCAAAAAATTGAGCCAACGTGGTATGTGCCAATTATTCCAATGGTCCTTATAACTAGAATGTGAGGGAATTGGAACTAATTGGAGTTCCTTTATACCTAAATACAACCCAAGGGAATGCGATAACATGGATAAAATACAATGGTGGTTATATCACCATAACTAGAACAAGTAAGTATAAAAATATTATAAAAACAAAAACAAAAAATCAATGTTTAAAAGCATGTTCAAAATTACAATTAAATAGAGGAAAAAACACATACAAAAAACCAAATAATAATCATGAACAAGCTTCATCTTGAATTATGAACTATAAAGGAACTTACAAAATGTGACACTACGAACATGGTCAAGCGCACAAGCAGAAAGGCCCTGGACATGGTACTGCCTTACTGCCTCAAGAAGACCTTGTCAAGGCTGCTAAATTGGTGGTAATGGTGAGTAGTACACACTTTGTGTTTGAATTTTAGCAAAGCAAGTTTCAAGCTGAGCGTGAATTTTGTTTCAGCTTCAATTTAGGAAAACTAAATTACTTTAATAAGTTGTTATTCATGTCAAAAATTCTTGATTAACACAAGCCATGGAAATATGGAGAATATCAAGGAAGCATATCATTAGCTAGGGAAACTAAATGACTTTAATCAAATGTTTTTAGTCAAAAATTTATTGATAAAGTAGAAAAATGGCACAAAGTTGATAAGAGTGTTCCTCTCATATTGTGGAAACAAGTGGATTTCACATATAAAACATTATGATACTAGTAGGATCTATTATCACCAATCACCACATATGACATGAGATTCCACTGGTGATTTTTGATACAATGGATTGGTTGCAGTATGTTATATATGGATTTTTCGCTAGATTGTGGTTACACACACCTTCATTCCTTTTTTGGATATGATGCTCATGCTTGATGGTGTTGTACAACATCATGGTCAAGGGGAATGTAATATTCCCAATTAGCATATAGCCTCGGAATCCCAATTTGATGTTGCTGGCGGTTTTGGGGATAAGAGGGAGTTTTTCACCTTGTCTTTTCCTTTGACACCCCTTGAATTGAACACAAAATCATTTTTTAGAATATTTTTAAGACCATTTGCAAGCAGATTTTCAGGTTTTAAGGAGAATTTCAAGTTATTTAACAGGCTAGTTGTAATATTTTGGCCTTAAGGTGATTTTCAACTAGAAAAAGATTCAGTCAACTAACAGTTCTTATTTTCTTAAATTTATTTATCTTAGGATATTTTCTTCAAGTGCTTGGGTGTCTTAGGAGTGCCATGGAGCTGTCTAGAACCAACATTGAACCATTTGAAGGCATTTAGAATGGGTTTTGATGGGAATAACAGGAAAAATAGAGGCTACAGCCCATGGCTGTGGTGCGTAGCAGCTAACAGTGAGGTGATTAGGCATCTATTAACACATAGATCCACATTCAAAACCTCTTGAGTGGGTGTATATGAGGTCAGGTGCAACTCCTGATTAGTTTTGATGGAATAGGGATGTCCCTCATAGCATGGCCACTTAGCTCAAAAACAGCTATAAGTTACTATAATCATAATGTTCGAAAAAAATTGGGACTACATTTTGATACATAAGATTTCACATTTATTTTTTCCCTCAAATTCCCATCTTTGAATTTCTAGGTTAGCTTGGTTAAGGCTTGAAATTTGCTTCAAAACCATTATCAAAAATCTTAGACACCGTTGGCAATTTGGGATAAATTTAAAGGGTTCTTAGGCAATATGTGAATGATACAATAATAATTACTATGGGGGTATAAACCAACTTGTATACTACGTGGCTACACTTTCTCACAACAATCTAGTTATTTGTCCCAATAAGACATTTGAAATCGTTATATAGAGACGCAAAAAAAAAAAATAGGCATGCAACAAATATTGGGAGAGGCCTTGGAAATTGAGGTGAGGGAGGTTCCTTAAGGGTTTTAACGTTTTGGAGTTGATGCAAACATCTTAAGTAATAAACGAACTAGTCTATGATTTTACCCGTCCACTAGTTGGTGCACAAAGCACCTTAGATTCATGTTGGAATGCAAAAGAGTAGCAAAAAGGCAGAGAGAATTGTAGGTAGATGGTGGTATTTGTCTGATTTTCCTTAATGCCTCTTAAGGGAAACATATTCGATCAGCCTATGATGTAATTTATATTTTTGGTCTAACTTGTAAAGACTCTTAACTATGAGCATTGAGAAGCTTAGCAATCACTTTGGCAAGCTAAAAACATTGATACCATCTATGTCACATGGTTCACCGAAATTCAAACTTGAGGTTTAAAATTCAGCAAACCTAAAGAAAATTCTTAGGTTTGATTAGGTTCTTCAAACCTCATGACCGAACCTCAAGTTGAATTCAAGTTGAATTTGAGCTTGAAGGAAAATTTGGGTTTTTTTATCGGTTTTCTCATTTTTTATAAATAATAAAGTAAAGTTTTGCTAACCTTAGATCACTTGACTTAGAATCCTTTTTGCACTTTTGTTCACTCTTCACTCAACCAACTTGTCTCCATTTTCCATGTCGTTGAACCTCTTTCCATTGCTGCTAACCCTCTTTCAAGGTCATTTAGAAGCATATTCGAGTTTTGATACAGAAAATAGAACATCTCTGTGATAATAATATTGGAGCAAAGTTCTGTGAAATTAACCATATGGAAAGACAAATAATCCTTGTGATAAGAAATACCATCAAACCTAACATCCATGTGACAGAGTTCACTCAAATATTTTGTCAAACACTTTGGTGACAAACTCAAAAAAAACTCAAATTCAGAGTTATAAGGCATATCTGAAGTAGATGCATGTATCTTGTTTTCCTTATTTTTTTAGGTCACAAAGAATAGCTTTAGTCTTCGTATATGAGCTTGTAACTAACATGATATGACAAGAAGTGAACACTACTACATGTGTAGCAATTAATTCAAGAGTTTCTTCAAACATTTTGCATGCAACAAAACTATATCAAATAAACGGTAGTAGAAAATGAAGGAATTATACATCAACCCATAAAAAATGTATTTATAGACCAAAAATTAATTATTTAAAATCATACCTACTTTCCAATGTGAATACAAGTCAACAACATTCAACTTAAGTAAGGTTGTGGCATAAAACAAAGAAATCTTGTTAGAGGCATTTAGACAAAAAATTAGTGAGAAACCTCATTAATTTCAAAGTCTTGTGTTACAACCACCCAATGAATGGTCTCAAATGTAATATTTACGTTGTGCAGCCTTACAAAACACTCCTCCATACAAATATGTGGCTTAGGATATCTGCAACTCTAAATCTAACCAACAAACTTGCATGGAAACTCAAAGGCAAAACAAACCAACACTTAATAATATGTTGGCTTTGATGGCTAGGAATTGTTTTGGGAAAAATCAAACCCTTTTAATATATTTATATATTTCAAGGGCCAAAATTACACCCATTTCCTACCAAATTTAGAGTTAAAAGGTTAAGCTTATGGCTGAAGAGAAATCATATAAGTGCCTTGTTTTGTGTCTTGGGTGCATGAAGTCTAAGCTGTGAAAATAAGGGAATTGTTGTACTAAAATAAAGGTGCTCTAGATGTACCTCTCAAGCTAAAAACAATATGATTTCTAGATCTTTAAATACCTCATAAAATATCACAAACAATCATTATAAAATAGACATGAAATGCAAGACATAAAAGATAATAAAAATAACTAAATAAGAACATGAATTGATTATGTGAGGAGTACATGCACAAGATTTTTGAAGCCAAACTGAACAATTTTGAAGCATGAAGAAACCACATTACCATTTTGCCTCTTAGCCTTTCAATGTGGCCCTATAAAATTAATATTTCTTTTTATGTGACCCTATCAGATTAATGTCTCCTCTGATGGAACCCTAGCAAATCAATGTCTCAACACTTGAATGGGTTGAGATTATGTTGACAAAGAGTTGTATGGGAAGTCTATCGATGACTCTATGGTGATTCAAATCGCAGAGGGAAGGAGAATAGAGTGGAAATAATATTATGGCACGAAATAAGCCTTAGTGGAAGATAAAATATAATATATACAATATATTATATATAATTAGTCTTATGTATTATATGTTCCCAATTCCAATGCACATTACCATTTTTTCGCTTAGCCTTTCAATGTGGCCCTAGCAGATTAATGTTTCCTTTGACGTGACCCTATTAGATTAATGTCTCTAAACGTCTCTATTTCAACGTTTATCCCCAAACCGTCGCAATACCAATGGTTATCCGCAAACCATCGCAATACCAACGTTTGTCCCTTGTCTCCAAATGCCGCAATACTAACTCATGTCTTAGAAACTTCGCATTTTCGACATTGTGTCCCAAACCGTCAGTGTATCGACGACACTCCTAATCATCGCAATACCGATGATGTCTCCATATGTCGATATAGTGACAGTTGTTGTTGGGATTTTAAAAAGTGAGAAAAATTGGGGAAATTTCTGACAATACGTCAAAAGTGTCGAAACTGAAGTGTCAGAATTTTGACCAAATGTACTAGTGCATGTTTAATAAAAAATTCTTACCATGCCACAATAAAGGGGACATGTGAGACCGGATTTTATGCACTATGCATCAAAAGGCCGAAGAGTAAACCCCAACCTCCAAGACAAAATTCAAGCAGATACAACCTGATACCAAGATCAAATTCCCTAACACATGGAAGAGGAATTGAACCAAGTAGAAAAATAAGCACTAGCTTAGAGAGTGACAATATTAGATGATGTATTAAGGGAATAATGGGAACTTAGGGCCTTGGACACTAGATAGACATGAACTAGAATGAGCCAATACATGCAGATGGAAAATATTTATTGGACGATGAAATTATCTTGAGCAGAATGATTATACATGACCAAGAAGTGAGAGGTAGCATGCTTCGAAATATAGAGTATAAGGTAAATTCATGTTGTGATTAGGAATTCACGTCGAGAATCCTTTCACTTTCCTCATGCAGTTTTATTATAGTATTCGATGGAAATTATATCCATGTAAGAGTAAGTAATGTTGCCTACACAAATTCCTCCAAACAAAGAAATCACACATGAACAATCTTCCTTATTTTGCAACAAACAATGGTGGTACATTGTTTGGTTGTAACCAAAGATGTGGGATAATGGGAGAGGCATTGTGATATCAAATATTACAAATTAAATCTAAATTGGTGTGGGATAATGAGAGAGGCATTGTGAGATCAAAAATTACAAATTAAGTCTAAATTGGAATTGGATAGAGCTAATCTCATCCAAATAAATTCATAAGTCATTGTATAGATTATTGTCTGTGCACCTCTGATTTCTTTAGTTATGTTCATAGGAATAAGTTAATTTTTAGAAATGGCAGGGAGGAGGAAGTTTAAATGAATGGTAAATATTTTTTATTTTTACAAGGTGGTAAAATTCAACATAAAAAAGTTATCAATCCACTTGACATACTATTTTTAACAGCTACCACTACAAAAAGGAAAATTAGGCCACTTGGAATGACCATCTCATGATCCATCATGTAGATTTTCACTCCTACTAAATGGATTTGGATCTTAGGCTTTGACTCCTGGCAAATGTGCTAACAAAAAAACAGCATCGAAACATTAATTGGAAACAAATTAACTCACAATTGGAGACAAAATTTATGTGAAAAAAATCATTTTGAAAACACAAGGGGAAAAGGATTAAAGTTTTTATTACAGAAAAATAAATCTATTACATTCACCCATTTTTCACTCACACCCATATAAAAAATAAACTTTATTATAATACTATGAGCCCAATACCATGGGTCATTCATATCAAGGGTTACCAATATCATGGATGTAGATAACTCATTTAGTTCCTTCTTAATATTCGAGAAGCATGAAGAAGTCAAAATAGTTTATATTTCATTTTACTTAAATTTGGTCTCACACCTAACAATATCCCTCTTGAGACCAAATAAAATCTTGAGTGAATATTTTTGACATTATTTCTCTCTCCTACTTGTTATTCATCAGTAATTTTTGCCTTTGTAGATGACTAAATGTTTATCCTAGATTTCTAGAAACAAAATTCATGAATATTATGAGTTCAAGAAATCTCACTGCCTTCATTATCCTTAGGATAAATTTTTCACTATTTCATTATCCTATCATGTCAAACTTAGCTCACCACTCCCAGAAGACCCATCATGGGCTCATACCACTCATTTTGTCTATATTTTGTCACCCTTGACCTTAGCACTCTGTTTTTCGCTTGCCTATTTTCCATCCACCTAACACCTAGAATCACTAACCAACCTACTCACTCTTATGTTTCCTAGATACATCAAGCATTAATGGTCTCAAAACCATCTCTATAGGCTCTTTAGATAAATCCAGTACATTGGATTTTGGATCTTCAATACATAAAAATATCAAAAACTCTGTTTTTGATACTTGAAGACGCCAAAACCAAGTTTTCAGTCAAATGCCAAGTCCAAAGAGCCTCCCACTAGGTCACCTAGGGTTTCATAGGTCATAGGTTTGTTTTGGTATTCTAAAATATTTGTTTCTCCTGTGTCAAGAGGCTTCATCCAAATAAGAATAAGTTCAGGTAAATTTTGTCCAAATCTGATCAAAATGCTTCAAGGAAGGCCTCCTTGGTCAAAGAAAAAATTCTTCAAGGGGCGTATGCCTTTGTTCACATTTCTGCAAGAATGATTGAGATGGCCATCAGCATAAAAAGAGGTAAGGTAAGAAGGTGAATCATCACTAGAAGACATCCACAACAAGGAAAAGGCAGCAGGCTTATGTACAATGAGATTTAGGGTTTTGGGACTGAATTGACAAAACATTGTTGCCAAGCAAGGAACCAGTACAAAGGCCACAAAAACAAAAGGCACAGTAACACAATCAAGCACACACTGAATATTTTCTAGAATTTATAAATAAAAAAGGGAAAAAGGTGAGGTGAACTTAACAGAAATGAATGAACTTGAAAGGGCTATAGAGAACTTCGAATACAACACAACTTATTCTTCTCTAACATCCCTAAAGCCTAAAGGTTTGGCAAGATAGGCAAAACAGGTGGAATAAATATGATGGACCTCCATCATGATAGCAGAAAGCCTTCAAAGGCTATTCAAGGTGGCCTTTAGGGTTTGTCAAGGCAACACTGCTTCACTGCACCAAAGGGAGAAATTGTAAAGTATATTAGTGTGAGTGAGCCTAAGCTTTCAAGTACAGTCAAAAGTATTCAAAATTGTCAAGATAAGGAAAGCATGAGGTAAAGTGTCAAAATGGAAAACTATGCTAAAACCTGAAACCCATGTTGGGTGTCTAAAGGTTGTAAAAATCCAAACAGTGATAAAGGGATCAAAGGAAAATTCACTATAGGCACCTGCAGAAATCAGAAGTGGCCAAGGGAAGAACATAACATGGTATAATTTTCTAACCTTTGCCCAAAAATACACATCACTCTCAAATATCAGTAAAAGGTAAGAAACACATGTTTTAAGTCAATTTCACTTAAGAATGCCAAAACGGGATAAAACAATGGTTTCAGTTTTTCAAAAGAGACAGTTTGGACAGTCCCCAGAGTTTCAAAGCTAGAAGGCGGGGGGGGGCGCTCTTCATCCTGCAGTACTCCATTACCAAATAAAATCACTTGAGAAATTTATAGGCACCTATAAAAGGTCAAGGAGATATCAGTGAAAAACATAAAGTGACCAAAACATAGCAAAAGTGGGTTTTTATAAATTTGATTTATTTTTCTCAAGGGATATAAAAGTGCTCCAGTTACTATTTCAAATTAATTTATCACTTGGTATAGAGAAAGAGGTTTTAGGAGAAAAAATAGAGTTTTCTGACCGTTTCTAGGCGAGTTTCCCTGGCGCTGCGCAAATCAGTGGCGCTACGCAAATACGGGCTGGCGCTACGCTAATACCCTCTTCTCCCGTTCAAAATTACAAACCGTTGCCCAAATATGGCCTGACACTGCGAAAATCCTGGGCACTGCGCAAACACGGGCCCGACTCGCCCAGAGATAGACAACCTTGCATGCGTCCAGCGTTGCCTTAACCCATGGGGAGGCCTGCCGACACTGCGCTAATACGCCGACCCGACTGCTCGGGCAGGGCGTTGCGCTAACGCAGAAAAACTCCAACAAGCAAAATCTATTGCCCTAACTATCAAATTCATCCTCCAAGCTTCCTCCAAGTTCTGTAGAAGAACCAAGAATTGGTGAGTGGCATTCTCTCACTGTCCCCAAGAAAATTTCAAATTGATTTTAGTATTTTTGTGGCTTTTAATTCCAAACCCTAGGTGGGTAAACCCTAGGTCTTACATGAAAATGAGCCTATGTTTTTAACCTTCTTAGACCAGTCAAATATCATTTGAAGGAGGATGAGTTAGTGAGGTCACAATTCATAATTCAAGGTTAACCCTCTTATAAACTCCAAAGCAAGCAGTCTTAAAAACCCTAGCCTCCACATCCCTCATTCACTACAAGTTGACTTCAGCACCATCTTCATCTTGCTCCACCAAAACCTAGTTTGTCAACCAACATCTCATATCACCATGTCAGGAGCATAAAGAAGCAGTGATAGTGAAAGAGGTCAAAGGCCTTTAAGACCAAAACATAACGGAGGGAAAGTGAAAATAATGGAACCTCGGAGCACAGTGCCATTCGCCTCCTCTCCCAGGATCCTATTATGTTTTCATAATGCGGGGTGTTTCCATTTCTGTGAGAAGGTCAAACAAGTGAAAAGCCACCCAGAGATTACAAGGCTTCTCATTCTCAACTTGCACAACAAACACTCAAGCCTTACAGGAGTAGATTTTTAGATCTCAGTGGATGCCATCTCTGATGCCACAGGTACCCCTGCTGTTGGTGAGAAACGGTTTAATAAGGGAAAATTGGACAAGGACTTTTTAAAGCCATTTTTCAAGACTAGTTATAGAGGAGGCAGCAAGACAATTTTCCCTTTATCACACCTCAGACACAAATTTGCACCCTTGATGATGGTGTTGGGTATGTGTTATATTCTTTCCTTAATTTTCGGTGGGTAGTCTGCGTCCAGGTTTTTTGCATGGTTTTGCACATGGTATTGGGGCAAGATGGTTTTCGGCCCCTGGTATTTTTGTAGATCCGGTCAAGGGAACTATGATTATGTTCTAATCCAGGGTTTATGGATTGGGGTTTATGTATGCTTCAGCATGTATATATATGTGTTGTAACACTAAAAGGAATATAATGAAAAATCAAGCTGTTCGTCCCGATTTTGGATCCAGGGGAAAATCTCTGTGTTTATCTATTTTATGTTTTATGCTCTCGCTATTGTTTTATCTTCTGTTATAATATTCGAGAGTAGATAATTTCTGTTCAGGGTTAAAACCTACAGATGGCTATCATGAAGTACTTCACCTGTGAGGGGAGATACTTTAGGCTAAAATCCTACCATGTCAGACTTCTCATGCATTTCACAAGGGTTAAGACGCTCAACTTTCCCTATTATCTCTATAAAGCATTGAGAAGATGTCTTATGTTGTCTGGAGGAGGACTCCCTCACAACAAATGCAAAGCTTATTTCACCATTCCTTGATCAAGATGGTGGTATTACATTAGTTGGAGCAGCAAGGTAACCTTGGGAGGTATTCATAGCACCTGATGTCTTCACAAACCCCCAGTCTCCTCATCAACCAATTTTTCCCTCCTCATCTGCACAAGTACCCTCACCCCTAGAAAATATCCCTTCTTCCCCTTCTATTGATGCATCAAATGAAGAGGATGACAGTGGCAATGATGAAAAGAGTGTTGAAAATAAAGGTGATGAAATCAATGAGGCAGAGACAGAAATTAATGAGGAAGAGTAAGAAGGAAATGATGGTGAAGAAGAGGACAATGAACATGGCAGTGATAAAGATAAAAACAGTGACAATATGGAAGAAACCAGTGATGGTAATGATGCAAGTGAGTCAGCCCAAAGTGAAGAAAATAATGATGCTAATGAACAGAGTGCTAACAAAGAGGATGCCGATGAATATGAGGAGATTGAAAATCAAAGGGATAGTGAGCATGACAGTAAGGACAGTGAGCATGACCATGAAGACAGTGAACAAAACTCTACAACTATGGAAGAGGATGCTGAAAGAAATGAAGAGGTTTAAAGTGAAAATGATATGAGCATTAAAGGAGAGGAAAACAACAATGAAATAGAGGATCACGAAGATGCAGATGAGACAGATCACAATGAGGAAGATATTGAAGGTAGTAGTGAGGCAAATGAAACAGATCTCGGTGAGGAGGAGGTAAAATATAGTGACAAAGAGGTAAGTGATTAGGGAGACAACAACGAAAGGAATAGCCATGACTATCATGACAACAATAAGCCTTTTAGTGAAGGTCGTGCCAATTCAGAAAACAAAGAGGATAACCCTAGTCATGATGATAGAAAAACATAGTAAAATGATCATAGTCTAAGTGATGATCACAACCACGAAAAAGAGACTAGTAGAATCACCATCACACCTCTTTCATGCACATACCAAGGAGGGCCAAGGCAAGTGTTTTTTGCCTCCAAAAGGTAAGGGACCTTGCCACCTACATTAGCTCAAAGGCTTGACAAGGGAAAATAAAAGATGGAAAAGGTTAAGAAGGGTAAGGGGAGCAAGAAATCTACACAAAAGCCCCAATTCATTGACCTAGACAATGATAATGAAGATGAGGAGGTGGCCACTAAACTACTGCTCCAAAGAAAATATGCAGAAATCAAGGAGTGGGAGAGAGATTTTAGCATGGCACAATACATCATTCAGTATTATAAGAATGAGAACAAACACTTTAAGAAGATAAAAATGGGTCTTTCTCTCCAAAAAAGGATGACCAGGTACTATGCCATGAAAAAAAAGCTTGTTTGTGCCAAACTAAAGGAAGCCCTCCTTGAATTCCAAACCCTAAAGGAGGCAAAGGAGCATGATAACCTTGGAGTTCTAGCTTCAACTTCTCAACAGGTCTCCCAAACCCCTTGAGGGAGACCTCCACCAATTTTGAGGAAATTTGGGAAACTTTTTTGTTTTTTGTGATTTGGAAGGCTCATTAGCACAGTGCCACTTATCTATAACTGATCGAATAAAGTGCTTAAGCAGTTTGATTAGATTTTCCTTTATATTTACTATTAACTAAAGTATGATTTAATTAAAAATGACATAAACTAGCAACATAAATGAATTAAATAACAGCAATAATCAAAGAGAATAAGAGGAAAACAATTTGATGACGGAGTTCGTCCCTCCTGGACTACATCTCCGGGTCCACTTTTAAGTGGGCGTTCATTTTTATTAGGATTGATTTTGAAGAATATTTACACTAAAATGGAATAGAATGACTGTGCTCGTAGGCACTTCTGAACCCTGTAAACAAAAATTACTCTTCCTCGCCTTTCCGATGCCTGTATCCATGCTCAATTTCAACCACCGACGGTTGATCAATGCTGCAATAAAAATCGCCTATAACCTACTAAAACTGATCTCCAAAAACTCAATGTCTTCACAAAAATCCAAGATGAATTTTCATGAAAATTTCCATGGCTTAAATAGGTTGCATCGAACCTCCATTTTCCTCATTTAGGATTTGATTGAAGATTTTAGGTGATAAGGTTTCAATTTATTCTCCATTCATGAACCTTGGGGATTAAGTTCCCAAAACTTAGCTGATATAAATGTTAAAAACCCAAAATAAAAATTTATATTAAACTCACGGCTTATTAACTAGGCGGAGGTTTTCATTTCCCGCCTGTGAACAGACAGAAACCCGGTGGTTCGGTCACGGTCTTCATCTTGGCAGTCACAGTAACACCTGGAGGTAACAGTCTTATCCTGTCAGATGGCATTCGGCGGGTTTAACAACTGTCACATGTTATAACTCCATCGCGGTTTATCCACAGCTTTTAACATTCACATTTTATACCATGGTTAAAACCTGTTCTCATGACGTAAACTTCAACATGGTAACAGTAAATGGTTAGGTTAGCGTTGCGGTCTAACTCTATGGTTTTTATTATAAAGTTTTTAAATCAACATATATTTTTTAATATCCCAAAATTTATAACTAAGTTTTACACCATAGTTTTAAACTCAACATCCGAACCTTTGTTAAAAGTTTTATGGCATAGGTTTTATAATATGGTAATATGTGTTTTAAGCTAGGTTTTTTTAAGACTTAGTTGATTGATGCATAGGATGTTTTCATAGTTTAGGACTTATTTTATCACTTAGGCTTATGATTAGGTCTTAGGCCATGTGTATAGGGTTTTGGGACTTAGGTTTTACTCCTTTAAGGTTAGAGTTTAGGATTTAGGGCTAGACTATTTTGCTAGGTTTTTAAACCTTAAGTCTTAGTTTTTATATATGTTTTAGGTAATTAGGAATAGGAATTTTACATTTCATAAGGTATTTCACCATATGAAACCTTAGAAATAGGTCCATAAATACCATGTCCCCTTTTACACCTTTTTCATCCAAACTCGAAACACATGACAACCTTGACACTGGATTATGATACTGAAGGACCTTTTCACTGGAAAATTAATGATACTAAATACTGAACTGGACGTTGAGCTGCTGAAGTTGACTTGAAACCCTATTGATATGAAATGATCAAGATTCTCCTGGATCAATCCTCTCCACTTAAAAATATTTTGGACCACAAAAGCTTAATTTTAAACTGACAATAAGTGAGAATACAACTCTCTCACTTTCATCTTGACTTTGATGACATACAACCATACCTAATCGTCGACCTGAAACTGATTCTTATCATGGTGCAATTTAAACCTGACTTGACTCAATGCTTGTCGTGGCACAGAATAATGTAAGGCTTGATTGTAAGCTTGATTCACATAAGTTATAAATTCATCCCATATCTTAGGATGTTTACTGCAGTTACCTCGAAGAATATGTATCCCAGTTCTCTTCACCATTTCTGTCTGTCCTTGAACCAAATCCATGCTGCCCCATGGTTGTAAAGGAATTGGAAGTGGCATGTGCAAACCAATCTTTCTATTGCATGGCTTTCTTGTTGAACACATTACACATCCCTTTATGTACTTCACAATTTTTTCATAGATATGAGGCCAGTAACAATACTTTTGACTTTGTGTTGTAGTCTTGCTTACGCTTGCAATCTGAGAAATATAAATTTCTCGAATAACCTACATCTTTTCTATCTGAGCAATATGAGTTAGCGATTCAAAAGTATCTTTGAAATCATTATCAGTACTATATTGTTCTACATAAATTTCATAAACCAATTAACTTTTATGCAGTACTACGGAAGCATTCAAAGATAGCATATCTACTACTTTACTTGTTACACCTTCCCTGTCCTTAACTACTAAGTGATTTTGCTGAAGAAATCCCATCCAACTTTAGTGATATTGTTGCATCTTATTATATGAATGAAAGTATTGAAGCAACTGATAATCTATGTGAATCATTGTTTTCATTGCATATCCTTTAACATTTGTTTTAACTTCATATGGCTGTTGATGATTTATCAATGTTGTGAAATTTTTTCTGCTTAATTGAATCAACTTTAACATCGACACTTATCCCCCATGCCCTATTTTGCTTATGAGCCAAAATTATGGGTGAAATGTATCCTTAAATTTTTTGATGTATTTCTTTACACTATACAACTGACTTGTGACACATTCCATTATTAGAGGCATCAAACATCAATTGCATCTCATGTAATATTTCCATTTTATGAATTAGATGTTTTGGTTCTTTAACTAAATCCTAAAATGAATCTACATTTTTAACCAAATTACCTTCATATTGAATTTCACAACCTGAACAGGTATCAATAGTATCCTTATGTTGCTCTTTTATCGACATGAGTATGTATCTCCTACTTGAACTTATTAAGCACTTCATCTAATGAGCATTAACTAATTTCAAGTGATCTTTGTTTTTATGTGCCTAAATGATCTACTTAATCACATCTTTCCTGAGATGATACACATGCTCTTTTCTATCAAATACTGCATCACAGTCATAGAGATAAGGGCTACCTAAGACAATTCCACAAATGTCTAATGGTATCACATCTAGCTCCACTTCATCGATATAGTTAGTTGTGATTGCAAATTTTAACCGACACTATTTGGTAACATGAATTTGAATTTGTTCTTTTAACCACCCTAAAGGATATGGCTTTGGATGATTATGTGTTTTCAAACCCAATTGTTTAACCAATGACTCAAAAATCAAATTTTCCTGTGATCCCGTATCGAACAGTGTATCTATCTTACTATGCTTTGAAGTTACCCTTATATGAAATAAATAGACTCTTTTATCTTCATTTTTTTGTTTGATGTTTGAAGAAGCAGAAGTATTGGCATCAGAAATTTTACCTGTTGTAACCATAGCAGTGATTTTACCTTCATCACCTGAATCGGATCGCAAGTCTACGCCTTGATGGACTGTTGTTTCAGCCTCCTTTTCACCCTTCTTCGATTGAAACTCCTTCGGCTTCAGTTCCGGATGAAGTTTCCAACACCTAGCTTCATCATGGCCGATCCTTTGGCAATGTGTACACGTAGGTCTATCTTCTTCATCCTGAGTTGTGGCAGTATTCTTTCCCTTTGACTTGCCCTTATTTTTGTTGTCTTCAGTTTCAATCTGCTTGGATGTCTTTGGTGTAAACTTGAATGGTCTACCACCTAATTCGACATGAATTTCTTGAACACAAACTTCATCGAAATAATTAGGATTGATCATTAACAATGTATGCTGCAAATATGAGTGCAAACTGCCAATATATTTCAACAAAGTTTCTTTTGTGTCCAAAGAAATACCGAGTGCTAATGCCTTCTTTCTGAATTCCTGTCTGACCTCTTGAACACTCTGTCCCTTACCTTATCGCAAGCACTACCAATCAATTACAACTTTTTGTGTGTGACCCAATGGATAGAATTGTTTCTTTGGAGCTTTAATAAACTTAGTCCATGAGATGATAACTTTTCCATTACGATTTAAATCTATCTGTGTCCTACTCTCCCACCAGATCAAAGCAGTACCCCCCATTCTAAGAGTCGTTAATTAGATCTTTGTCTTATCATCAGTAATATCTTGAATACAACAATAGACTTCTAACTATTTTACCCAATTATCTAGTTTCTCAAGGTTTATTTCTCCATCATACACAGGTATTTCGAACTTAAAATCAAGTTTTAAAAGTGGATTCTTATGTTTCTTTTATTTTTCTGATTCAGAACTAGAAGTAGAAGAGGAAGAAGAAGATGATGGAGATGACAGAGGAGAAAGAGATTTATTTGCCTTGCCTTTACCCTTTTCCTTCTTTGATTCCTTTGACGATGAGGCTGCATCCCTTGCCTTCTTGTCTTCATATAATTTTGTCAACATTTTTTGCATGTTTAGAAACATCTACTAGATTTTATTTTCATCCACGGGTTTCTTTTCAGTAGCTTTAGCAGTCTCAACGGTCTCAGTCCCTATCATCGTTGATTGATGATCGACTTTCCGCCTTTCGATCTCTGGATTGAATTCCTCAAGCTCACATTTTCCACGTTGAAATCCCAACCTAGTTAACATCCACTGGCAAACAAACTATAAGCACAACCTGCTCTGATACCAAAAATGATCTGTAACTGATCGAATAAAGTCCTTAGGTAGTTTGATTAGTTTGTCCTTTAGATTGAATGCTAACTGAAGTATGCTTTAATGAAAAATGACATAAAATAGTAGCATAAATGAATTAAATAACAGCAGTAATCAGAGAGAAGAAGAGGCAAACAAGTTGATGACGGAGTTCGTCCCTCTTGGACTACATCTCCAGGTCCGCTTTTAAGTGGGAATCCATTTTTATTAGGATTAATCTTGAAGAATATTTACACTGAAATGGAACAAAATTACTGTGCTCACAAGCATTTCTAAACCCTATAAACAGAAAGTACTCTTCCTCCCCTTTCTGACGCCTGTCTCCATGCTCAATTCTGACCACCGACGACTGAGAAATGCTGCAATCAAAATCGCCTCTAACTTGCTAAAACTGATCGCCGAAAACTCAATGTCTTCACAAAAATCCAAGATAACATTTCATGAAAATTTCCATGGCTTAAATAGGTTGCATCGAACCTCCATTTTCCTCATTTAGGAGTTGGTTGAAGATTTTAGGTGATAAGGTTTCGATTTATTCTCCATTCATGAACCTTAGGGATTAAGTTCCCAAACCTTAGCATTGATATAAATGTTAAAAACCCAAAATAAAACTTTAAATTAAACTCACAGCTCATTAACTGGGCGGAGGTTTTAACTTCCTGCATGTGAACAGGTGGAAACCCGGCGGTTGTGGTCACAATCTTCATCCCGACGTCACGGTAACACCTGGCAGTAACAATATTATCCTTTCACATGGAATTCGGCAGGTTTAACAACTCCCACATGTTATAACTCCATCGCAGTTTATCCACAGTGTTTAACATTCACATTTTATACCGTGGTTAAAACTTGTTCTTATGACGTAAACTCCGACACAGTAATAGTAAACAGGAAGGTTAGCGCTGCGGTATAACTCTGTTGGTTTTATTATAACTTTTTTAAATCAACATATATGTTTTAATATCCCAAACCTTATAACTAAGGTTTACACCATAGTTTTAAACCCAACATCCGAACCTTTGTTAAAAGGTTTAATATGGCATAGGTTTTATAATATGGTAATACGTGTTTTGCGCTAGGTTTTTATTTAAGAATTAGGTGTTTGATGCAAAGGATTTTTTCATAGGTTAGGACTTAGTTTATCACTTAGGCTTATGATTAGGTCTTAGGTCATGTGTATAGGGTTTTAGGACTTAGGTTTTACTCCTTTAAGGTTAGAGTTTAGGATTTAGGGCTAGAATATTTTGTTAGGTTTTTAAACCTTAATTCTTAGTTTTGATATATGTTTTAGGTATTTAGGAATAGGACTTTTACATTTCATAAGGTATTTCACCATAGGAAACCTTAGAACTAGGTCCATAAATATCATGTCCCCTTTTACACCTTTTTCATCCAAACTCAAAACACATGATGACCTTGACACTGAACTATGATACTGAAGGACCTTTTCACTGGAAAATTGATGATACTGAACATTGAACTAGACGTCAAACTGTTGAAGTTAACTTGGAACTCCATTGATCTGAAATGATCCAGATCCTCCTGGATCAGCCACTGGCGCTACGCTCCTCCCTGGAGCATCCTAAGGAGGAAAAATTATCATTTTTGGAATTCTCATGGCTAGTACACTTTTCTCACCAATTTTTAGAGAAATTGGAGCACTTTTTACCCCTCAAAAGGTCAAAAAACACCTAAATTTTCACCATTCTGCCTCTATTTTAGACCTGGCATTGCGCTAATGGCAGTCTTGGGATTTGGGAATTGTGGACAGGCTACAGGAGCTAGATTAGGAAACCACAAGTATTTCTGGAAATTATACTTATCAGGCTTTCCAACGACCCATCACGGAGCCAAATCTGACATAGGGAAGGGGTCCAAAACTTGGTTGCAAAAGTGCCTATTTTCTGCCTGAGGTGGCGCTGCACAAATGGACTATTTAGTGTGTTTTTGGCCAAAAGTCAACAAAACATAGTCATTTATTGTAAAATCATATTTTAGTGTTTTTTTAAGGCAAATCACTCTAGAATTAGGTGCTAGAAGTTATTTTGGCATTTATTTCATGGGATATTTTTTGCCTTGGGCCTTGCATGGTCTCTTGGGCATTTATGACATTTATGAGTGATTTTGACATTTTCAAACCCTATCTAGAGTTTTTTCCCTCCTTTGATAAGTTAAATAGAGCATGAGGGCTTCATTGTACATGTTGGAATTTGATGAGCTTTGAGAGCAATACATGGTTTTTTGAGGTTGAAGAGAAATTTGGTGTTGTGGAGCTTGTGGATGATTTGCTTTGATTGAAGATGATGAAGCTTGCTTGCAGGATCCCTAAGTTTGGTTAATGGTGATGTGTCTCTAATTTTTTCATGTTTTCTTATTAATCATTATATTTCATCCTTCTATATGCAATAGAACAGAAAAGTATAGGCTAATAAATGTTGTTTGAATCACCTTAGTCCTTCCTGCCTTCTATTGCCTTAATTTTTTCATTTGCTTGGTGTGTTTAAGGAATTCTTAGCTGCTCCTTAGGCCTCCTTATGCTTGTTTATTTCATCAATGGATTAATATGCTAGTTTCCAAATATATTTAATGGAAAGCCCTGCTTATTTGATGTTATCTAAACTCTGTTTTTGAAATCTCTCTTTGAAGTATTACTTGTTAGGTTAAGCCAAGGAGGTCTTGTTCTGATCTTGCCCTTTGTCCATGCCTATTAGTTTGCCTCAAAGTTCTTTGTAGCTTGATCAACAACGTTTAGGAGTTCCCTCTTTTATTGATTAAAGTTATTTTGTTATCTTAAATGTTTTCTAAAGCTTGATGGTGAAATCACTAGAAGTTAAATGAGTTTCTCGCCTTCTATATTTCATTGGAATTTTTGTCTTGAATGTCTATTTATTTAATTATTTCCATTGAGTAAATGGTTTTCCCTATCTCATGATTAGCATATTTTTCTTATCAATATATTATACCTTCTTGTTTATGGTACTTGACAAAGGATTCTTAATTGCCCTTTTCCCTACCTTTTTTCCCCAACTTAATGTCCATTTCACTTCACGCATAACCTTAAGGATCCATTGACCACACTAGATTTTCCATGTAATGCACTCTAACTCTTTGTTGAGATATTCATGACTTTTATAGACTCCATAGCCCCATGATTTGATGATCTCTCACTCCACCTATTCTACCTATTTCATCTTACCCAACCAAAACAAACAACAAACCCTACACTTAAAAACTAACCTAAAATCAAACCCTAAATAGAAAAAAGTTCACATCCTTTGCATACAATAGAGAGAGCCCTCTAGGAGTCCAGGAAGGCTAGGTCCTAGGACTCCAAAGACTGGTTTCATGTTACCCTGTGCATTTAGTCTACCAATCTGCTAAATCTTGGGACATTAAAATTTTAGCGATCATGGTGGGACCAAGTACATAGTAGCCTAAAAACTCTTATAGACTTTTTCAAACCCTCAGTTAAGATTATAAAATCAACTGATAGCCAAGAGTAGACTTTTCTTGTTTCAAAATCCTAGAAAAATGATGACTCAGTTATAGGACACTCTTACAAACCGTAGGGCTACAGAAAGGAACTCAGAAAGCCCCAAAACATCCCTAGATTGGTTTTTTGTTAGTTATTGGTGGTGAACCATAAGAATTCATTCTTAAAACAGCAAAAAATATCCACCTGGCGACTCCACTAGCCTCCAGTAGGCCTATTACTTCACTAGTTCTCATTAGACTCTATGGGATTATGTCAAACCAACCCTGGGAAGTTTATGAACCTAGTTATACACTATGAGAGTTTACTAAGCACCAAGAGAGGTAAGCCTTCGGAAAATAGTCCTAAAAATTCCGGCCTTTCTAAATTTTGAGTTTGAAATCTGGCTTCACATAGGATCAGTACCAGATCTCATCTGAACTAAAACCCTCCCAACATAGTTGATGACCCAGAAAATATTTTATGGAAAAATCCTAGATCTGGAAACTTGACCACTATTAGGACCATTCAGAGAGAAAGCTCTGTACCTGAACATCTTACATCTTTGCAAGATCCCCAGTTTGAATTGCACCATACAAAGGACCTTTTTAGAACCAAGTCACAAACTGATATTGACCAGACTGACCTTGAGCCCGTAGATTTACAACAGAGTTCTAGTAGAGAAGCCTCTCCTTCCACACCACCTGACTTTCAGCTTCTCCGTCACTTAAACTCCTTCCATACCAAAGCTGCTCAGAATCAATTTGTTGGTCCAAGTACATCCACCACACCCATCCATACCACCACTGTACAAACCACTCCACTTCATCATACACCTCCTTTCATGAACCCTCCTCTTGTAAACCCTCCATTAGATCCTATCATGGTAGCTTGGTATGCCCCCTTGGCTTTACCTCAACCTCTAGTGCCTTTTCCAAATGACTACCAATCCAAGATCCCTCATTTCACGGGAGTTGAATCCATCACTGCCCAACAGCATGTAGATAGGATAAATGATTCTTTTGATTACATGGAAATAGAAGAAGAAACCATTAAAATGACGATATTTGCACAAAGCTTAGGAGGAGAGGCCAAAAAATGGTTCAAAGAATTAAATCCTAACATAATACATGATCTATATTCCCTCTACCAAAATTTCATAAACAAATAGGAAATCAAGAAAAATCCCCTCCATATCCTTTCTGAATATAACAATATTAAGAGGAATTTAGGGGAAAGTGTACAAGCTTATTGCACCAGGTTTAACAGTGTCTACAATTCCCTCCCACCTCACATGAAACCCCCACAAGGCCTAGCACTAGTTAAATTTCCTGAAGGCTTTGATCTGGACATGACATTCCAATTGAGAGAGAGAGACCCCACAACTTTAGAAGAAATGCAAAAGGCAGCTATTAGTGCAGAGGTCAACTTGATTGAAAAGAGAGCTAGGATGAGATCAAAAAAGAGAGTGACCTACAAATATGAAACCATGCCCTCAACCTCCTCATCCGATACCAAAATGGACAGTCTAATGAGAACAATGGAGAGAATGATAAAAAGGATAAACTTGAATGAAAGGACACCTCCTAGGGAAAACCAAGCCAATCCCAAAAACATAAATAGAGCTCAAAACTTCAGAAGGGACATTCCTCAAATAAAGAAAAGGGAAAGTGACCAACAAATCAGACCTCCCTTTCAACAAAACTGGGTAGATGAAGAAGAAGAAGAAATTATAGAACCTGAATAAAGCCATTTTAACTTAATAGGTTCTGATAATGAAGATGATGTTTTTCTCACTGAAGAAGAACAAGGTTTATTTTCCTCAGATCAAACTGAAATAAACCATGAGGATTTTGAAGATTTTCGCTTGTGATTTGAAAATGCCATAATGGAAGTCCATAGGAAATATGACCTTACGAGAAAAAAGTACCCAAATCCCCCCAAGAAAAGCCAAATAGACACTGTTGTTAGGAAAAAAATCTGAAAACAATCCTAAGAAAATAGCAGAGAATGTCAACACTATGGCTAAGAAAGCTGATCCAAACAAAGGACAAATCAACCAGCAAAACAAGGACCCAAGCTACCCTAGTACCTCTATGAGTGGCCCTGAGAAAACCATTTTGTCTAAAGCTCCAAATCAGAATCAGCAAATTAAAAATGTAGAAAGATTCATGGTTGATAAAAATGATGTAGATATGTCTAAAACACAAATACCTTTCATCTTTGAGGGAGAGCTTGCCAAAATCAAGATAGTCATGCCTCTCACTGAACTGGTTGCTCAACAAGTGTATAGGTCCCAAGTTTTGAAGGTCCTAAACATAGGAAATGATGTTGATACTTTAAACTTAACTGATGACAAACCCAAGCTTTTGTTTGGTCCTGGAGTGGAAGGAAAATACCAAGAAGTAGCCATTCCCATTTCTATGTTAGTTTAAATATACATGATAACATCTTGCATAATGCCATGTTGGAATCCGGTGCCTCTCATAACCTCATGCCCAAAGTTGTGATGGAGAGATTAGGCCTAGATATTACTAAACCTTACAAATACTTGTATTCATTCGATTCGAGTAGATTCAAGTGTTTGGGCCTAATCAAGGATCTTTGTCTTAATCTGGCACAAATGCCTGCTAATAACCTAGCCATGGACATAGTGATTGCTGACATTCCCTCTAATTATGGGATGCTTTTATCCAGATCTTGGGGATCCAAGCTTTAGGGGAACCTCCAGCTTGACATGTCATATGCTACCATCCCTATTTTCAACCAACCATGAGACTATACCGAGAATCACACATGATATATATGGTTAGAAATCAGGAGAGGCAAAACAACACTCCTCTTTACTCCATTCATTCAGATCTTGATTCTTTCATCCTATGTAATGAAGAGGACATTAATGAGTAGATAAGAAAGTTGAAACAGATCTAGACACACTGCAACAGTCAAACTAGTCTCTACATGAGGAACTCAACAATTGAAACTATAGCATCCCTAAAAAACCACATGATGATAAAGATAAACTTAATCTTCTGCAAACTAAAAATGAAATTTCAAAACCAAATATTAGTTTAGTATATAAATAAGGTTGCTTAAATGAAGTACAAACCGCAAAAACACAATTGTTCCCTTTTTCTAATCCAGAATTACTGAAATGCCTTCACAAAACAAAAATATTTGGGAATCTGGATCAGAAGAGTCTTATGTTTTTGCCTTACATAGATACCTCATCATCAAAGAATTTTGTCCCTTCAAAAGAATGTTTGGCTCTCACAAATATCGTTATTGACCCTAAAAAAGTATCCAGTGAAACTGATATAGAGGAGTATAATGTAGGTAGCTTAGGAAAGCCCAAAATGATTAACTTATCCAGAGCCTTGTCATTGCCCACAAAACTAAAATACATAAGGCTATGCAAGAAATTTCATCATTATTTTGTATTTAGGAATGAAATATTAAAGCCTTGTGTAATAGACATTAGTCAAAAGAGGCCTCCTTCCAATAAAGACTATGAAACCCTTAGGAAAATTGTATCACTAGCAAAGAAAGCCAAAGGATGCAGGTTGTTTATAGACTGTATATTCCTATTCAAAACCTCCATGAAGTAGAAATTCCCTTTTCCCAAGATAAATAATCCTATGCCAAAGATAGGAATTTCTAACAAGATGTCATTACATGATAGTGTTTCAGGTTACCATCAGATGATACCACTTCAGATCAATCAGCATAAAGACATTTTCAATTTTTCTTGGAACCACTACATGTTTTACCAAATGCTTCATGGGCTAAGGAGTGCTGAAGACACCTTCCAAAGACCCATGACCCCTGTTTTCAACTCCACTATAATATACATTGATGACATCATCATCTGCCTTGAAGCTGATAAAGAATATCTTTTCTACCTAAATAGGATCTGTGACAGAAACAAATTTGGGAAGCAAGACTCAAAGAAGAAATACCAAGGAGAGCATGGATTGTTTGATTTTTTTTGGAAAAATCATTATATCATGTTTTCAAGTGGAGGTAATTGTGATTTTTGTTTACAAGATATTAATGGAAAAAGAGTGTTAGGAGATCCTTTTGAGGACAGGATGCTCAAGTACCATTGTTGTACAAACCCTTAGTTTAAAAATTTTCATTCATTGTACATATAAAACATTGCATGAGAAAATCACAAAAAATATACAAAGACATAGAAAGAATGAAAAAGAGGGCAGGTTTGAAAAGAGGTATAGCCCCATACCCAAAAAATAGTACTACTGAAAGTGAGCAAGCTTAAATGCCACTTTTGGTTCAAAAAGAAGGTCTTGTTTCAGTCATCTAGCCTAATCATGGTTGAAACATGTTTTAAATTTATTGCTTATAAGTTAGTGAAATAAAACTTGTCAAAGCATCTAAACTTGGCTTGTCAATAGGAATAGATTAGGAAGAAAAGATATTGGTTCCCCATGCTCAAATCTGAACCAAAGAGAAAGATGGGGATGCTGACCAAATGATAAATCACAGCCCTTGTTTTTCTAGTTTTGTTTATACAACAATAATGTTTGTGTGCAATTTTTTCTTATTCCACAACTCATGGTAAGTCAAATTGCCTAATCTTGATTTAAACCATGTTTTCAATTTAATGTTTATAGCTTAGAGAATGAGATCTTTCATACAGCCTAATCTTGACAGTCAGTTAGTCTTGCTAGAGAATAAAAATATTTCATTAGCATAATCTAGACTCTTGGAGGTAATAAGAGTAGAAGTAGATAGTTGTTTTACTTTCAAAAATAAAGAATGTTAAGGGTTTCCTAGTTCAAGTGCACCCAAGGAAGAAAAAATGTTAGGCAAGTAGGTTGGGTAGGTAAAGATGAAGTTGAGATAATCATGTTTTTGAGATTATTAAGATCACAACGTTAAACAAGCATCAGCAAATGAAAGAGGTAAAAATTTTCCCAATAGATGAGGCACTAGTCTCCATAAAACCAGAGATTTGAAGTTCTGGACACCTCCTGAAAAGGAGTTTCCCTCCCCAAGTGGAGCCACTGTTAGTCATCAGTAATTTTTTCCTTTGTAGATGACTAAATGTTTATCCTATATTTCTAGAAACAAAATTCATGAATATTATGAGTTCTAGAAAACTCACTGCCTTCATTATCCTTACGATAAATTTTTCACTATTTCATTATCCTATCATGTCAAACTCGACTCACCACTCCCAGAAGACCCATCAGGGGCTCATACCACTCACTTTTTCTATATTTTGTCACCCTTGACCTTATCACTCTGTTTTTGGCTTGCCTATTCTCCCTCCACCTAACACTTAGAATCACTAACCAACCTACTCACTAGATTATGTTTCCTAGATACATCAAGCATTGATGGTCTCAAAACCATCTATGTAGGCACTTTATATAAATCAAGTACATTGGATTTTGGATCCTCAATACATCAAAATATTAAAAACTCTATTTGTGATACTTGAAGACTCCAAAACCAAGTTTTCAATCAAAGGCCAAGTCCAAAGAGCCTCCCACTAGGTCACCTAGGGTTTCATAGGTCATAGGTTTGTTTTGGTATTCTAAAATATTTTTTTTTCCTGTGTCGAGAGGTTGCATTCAAAGAAGAAGAAGGTCAAGTAACTTTTGTCCAAATCTGATCAAAATCCTTTAAGGAAGGCCTCCTTTGTCAAAGCACAAATTCTACAAGGGATAGTTTCCTTTGTTCACATTTCTACAAGAATGATTGAGATGGCCATCAGCATAAAAAGAGGTAACGTAAGAGGGTGAATCATCACTAGAAGATATCCACAGCAAGGAAAAGGCAGCAGGCCTATGTACAATGAGATTCAGGGTTTTGGGACTGATTTGACAAAACAATGTTGCCAATCAAGGAACCAGTACAAAGGCCACAAAGACAGAAGGCACAATAACACAACCAAGCACACATTGAATATTTTCTAGAAATCATAAATAAAAAAAGGAAAAAGGTGAGGTGAACTGAACAGAAATGAATGAACTTAAAAGGGCTATCGAAAACTTAGAAGACAACACTACTTATTCTTATCTAATATCCGTAAAACCTAAAGGTTTGGCAAGATAGGAAAAATAGGTGGAATAAAGATGATGGACCTCCATCATGACAGCAAAAAGCCTTCAAAGGCTATTCAAGGTGGCCTTTAGGGTTTGTCAAGGCAACACTGCTTCACTGCACCAAAGGGAGAAATTGTAAAGAATATCTATGTGAGGGAGCCTAAGCTTTCAAGTACAGTCAAAATTCTTCAAAATGGTCAAGATAAGGAAAGCATGAGGTAAAGTGTCAAAATGGAAAACTATGCTAAAACCTGAAATCCATGTTGGGTGTCTAAAGGTTGTAAAAATCCAAACAGTGACAAATGGATCAAATGCAAATGTACTATAGGCATCTGTAGAAATCATAATTTTCTAAGGGAAGAACATAACATGGTATAATTTTCTAACCTTTTCCACAAAAGACACATCACTGTCAAATATCAATAAAAGGTGAGAAACACATGTTTTAAGTCAATTGCACTTAAGAATTCCAAGAAGGGATAAAACAACAGTTTCAGTTTTTCAAAAGAGATAGTTTGGATAGTCCCCAGAGTTTGAAAGCTAAAAGGGGGGGGGGCGCTCTTCATCCTGCAGTACTCCATTACCAAAGAAAATTACTTGAGAAAGTTACAGGCACCTACAAAAGGTCAAGGAGATATCAATGAAAAAGATAACGTGACCAAAACATAGAAAAAGTGGGTTTTATGAATTTGATTTATTTTTCTCAAGGGATATAAAAGTGCTCCAGTCATAATTTCAAATTCATTTATCACTTGGTGGAGAGAAAGAGGTTTCAGGAGAAAAAATAGAGTTTTCTGACCGTTTCTGGGTGAGTTTCCCTGACATTGCGCAAATCAGTGGTGCTACGCAAATACGGGCTGGTGTTGCATTAATACCCTCTTCCCCCATTCAAAATTACAAAGAGATGCCCAAATCTGACCCGGCGCTACGCAAATCCTGGGTGTTTCGCAAACACGGGCCCGACTCGCCCGGAGACCGACAACCTTGCAGGCGCCCGGTGCTGCACTAACCCACGAGTAGGCCTACCGGCACTATGCTAACAAACCGACTCGACTACTCAGGTAGGGCGCCGCGCTAATGCAGAAAACCTCCAACAAGAAAAATCTCTTGCCATAATTATCAAATTCATCCTCCAAGCTGCCTCCAAGGTCTGTAGAAGAACCAAGAATTGGTGAGTGGCATTCTCTCCTTGTCCCCAAGAAAATTTCAAATTGATTTTAGTCTTTTTGTGGATTTGAAGTCCAAACCCTAGGTGGGTAAACCCTAGGTCTTCATGCAAATGATCCTATGTTTTTAACCTTATTAGACCAGTCAAATATCATTTGAAGGAGGATGAGTTAGTGAGGTCACAGTTCATAATTCAACGTGAACCCTCTTAAAAACTCCAAAACAAGCAGTCCTAAGAACCCTAGCCTCCACATCCCTCATTCACTACAAGTTGACTTAATCACCATCTTCATCTTGCTCCACCAAACCCTAGTTTGTCAACCAACATCTCCAATCACCATGTTAGGAGCAGAAAGCAGCAGTGACAGTGGTCAAAGGCCTTTAAGACCAAAACATAAGGGAGGGAAAGTGAACAGAATAGAACCTCAGATCAAAGTGGCCATCAACTCCTCTCCCAAGATCCTATCATGTTTTCAGAATGCGGGTTGTTTCCATTTCTGTGAAAAGGTCAAACAAGTGAAAAGCCACCCAAAGCTTACAAGGCTTCTCATTCTCAACTTGCACAACAAACACTCAAGCCTTGTAGGAGTAGATTTTTAGATCTCAGCAGATGCCATCTCTGATGCCACAAGTATCCCTACTGTTGATGAGAAGTGGTTTAAGAAGGGAAAATGAGACAAGGAATTTTTAGATCCATTTGTCACTACTAGGTATAGAGGAGGCAGCAAGACAGTTTTCCCTTTCTCACACCTCAGACATAGATTTTCACCCTTGATGATGGCTATCATGAAGTACTTCACCTATGAGGGGAGATACTCTAGGCTAAACTCCTACCATTTCAGACTCCTCATTCATTTCACAAGGGTTAAGATGCTCAACCTACCCTACTATCTCTATAGGAGCATTGGGAAGATGTCTTATGTTGTCTGTAGGAGGACTCCCTCACAACAAATGCAAAGCTTATTTCACCATTCCTTGATCAAGATGGTGGTATTACATTAGTTGGAGCAGCAGGGTATACCTTGGGAGGTATTCATAGCACATGATGTCTTCACAAACCCCCAGCCTCCTCGTCAACCAAATTTTCCCTCCTCATCCGCACAAGTACCCTCACCCCAAGAAAATCTCCCTTCTTCCCCTTATATCGATGCATCAAATGAACAAGATGACAGTGGCAATGATGAAAATATTGATGACAATAAAAGCGATGAAATCAGTGAGGCAGAGACAGAAATTAATGAGGAAGAGCAAGAAGGAAATGATGGTGAAGAAGAGGACAGTGAACATGGCATTGATAAATATAAAAATAATGACAATATGGAAGAAAGCAGTGATGGTAATGAAGCAAGTGAGTCAACCCAAAGTGAAGAAAAGAATGATGCTGATGAACAGAGTGTTGACTAAGAGGATGTTGATGAAGATGAGGAGATTGACAGTCAAAGGGACAGTGAGCATGAAAGTAAGGACAGTGAGCATGACCATGAAGACAATGAACAAAACTCTGCCACTATGGAAGAGGATGTTAAAGGAAATGAAGAGGTTGAAAGTGAAAATGAGATGAGCATTAAAGGAGAGGAAACCAGCAATGAAATAGAGGATCAAGAAGAGGTAGATGAGACATATCACAGTGAGGAAGAGATTGAAGGCAACAATGAGGCAAATGAAACAGATCATAGTGAGGAGGAGGTAAAACATAGTGACAAAGAGGTAAGTGATCAGGGAGACAACAAAGAGAAGAATATTCATGACAATCATGACAAGAATCAGCCTTTCAGTGAAGGTAGTACTAATGTAGAAAAAAAAGAAGATAACCCTAGTCATGATGACAGCAAAACGGAGGAAAAGGCTCATAGTCTAAGTGATGAGCATAGCCATGGCAAAGAGACTAGTAGAATCACCATCACACCTCTTGCATGCACATACCAAAGAGGGCCAAGGCAAGTGTTAGCTGCCTCCAAAAGGCAAGGGACCTTTCCACCTACATCATCTCAAAGGCTTTACAAGGGCAAAGAAAATATGGACAAGGTTAAGAAAGGTAAGGGGAGCAAGCAATCTACTCAAAAGCCCCAATTCATTGACCTAGACAGTGATAATGAAGATGAGGAGGTGGCCACTAGACTACTACTCCAAAGAAAAGATGCACAAATCAGGGAGTGTGAGAGAGATTTTGTCATGGCACAATACATCATTCGGTATTATAAGAATGAGCACAAACACTTTAAGAAGATAAAAGTGGGTCTTGCTCTCCAAAAAAGGATGACCAAGTACTATGCCATGAAAAACAAGCTTGTTTGTGGCAAACTGAAGGAAGCCCTCCTTGAAGTCCAAACCATAAAGGAGGCAAAGGGGCATGATAACCTTGGATTTTTTGCTTTAGCTTCTCAACATGTCTCCCAAACCCCTTGAGGGAGGCCTCCACCAATTTTGAGGAAAATTGGGAAACTTTTTGTTTTTTGTGATTTTGAAGTCTCATTAGCACAGTGCCATTGGCGCTATGCTAATCCCTGGAGCATCCTCGGGAGGAAAACTAAGCATTTTTGGACTTCTCATGGCTATTACACTTCGCTCACCAAGTTTCAGAGAAATTGGAGCAATCTTGACCCCTCAAAAGGTCAAAAAACACCTAAAATTTCACCATTCTGCCTCTATTTCAGACTTGGAACTGTACTAATAGAAGTCTTGGGATTTTGGAATTTTGAACAGGCTATAGGATCTGGATCAGGAAACCACAAGCATTTCGAGAAATTAGACTCATCAGGATTTTGAACGAGCCATCACAGAGCCAAATCCAACATTGAGAAGGCGTCCAAAACTTGGTTGCAAAAGTGCCTATTTTCTACCTGAGGTGGTGCTACACAAATGGATTGTTTAGTGTGTTTTTGGCCAGAAGTCAAAAAAACACAGTCATTTATTTTAAAATCATATTTTAGTGTTTTTTAGGAAAATCACTCTAGAATTTGGTGCTAGAAGTTATTTTGGTATTTATTTCATGGGATATTTTGTGCCTTGGGCCTTGCATGGTATCTTGGGCATTTATGAAATTTATGAGTGATTTTGACATTTTCCAACCCTATCTAGGGTTTTTTCCCTCCTTTGATGAGTTAAATAGAGCATGAGGGCTTCATTGTAAATGTTGGAATTTGATGAGCTTTGAGAGCAATACATGGTTTTTTGAGGTTGAAGAGCAATTTGGTGTTGTGTAGCATGTGGATGATTTGCTTCGATTGATGATGATGAAGCTTGCTTGCAGGATCCCTGAGTTTGGTTAATGGTGATCTGTCTCTAATTTTTTCATGTTTTCTTATTAATCATTATGTTTCATCCTTCTATATGCAGTAGATCAGAAAAGTATAGACTAAGAAATGTTGTTTGAAGCACCTTAGTCCTTCTTGCCTTCTATTGCATTAATGTTTTCCTCTGCTTGGTGTGCTTAAGGAATTCTTTGCTACTCCTTAGGCATCCTTATTCTTGTTTATTTCATCAATGGATTAATATGCTAGTTTCAAAATATGTTTTATGGCCAGCCCTGCTTATTTGATGCTATCTAAACTCTATTTTTGAAATCTCTCTTTGAAGTATTACTTGTTAGGTTAAGCCAAGGAGGTCTTGTTCTGATCTTGCCCTTTTTCCATGCATATCAGTTTTCCTCAAAGTTATTTGTAGCTTGATCAACAATGTTTAGGAGTTATATCTTTGATTTATTAAAGTTATTTTGTTATCTTAAATGTTTTCTAAAGCTTGAAGGTGAAATCACTAGAAGTTAAATGAGTTTCTCTCCTTCTATATTTCATTGGAATGTTTGTCTTGAATGTCTATTTGTTTAAGTATTTTCATTGAATAAATGGTTTTCCCTGTCTCATGATTAGTATCTTTTTCTTATCAATATTTGATACCTCATTGTTTATGGGTACTTGACAAAGGATTCTTAACTGCCCTTTTCCCTACCTTGTTTCCCCAACTTAATGTCCATTTCACTTCACACATAACCTTAAGGATCCATTGACCACACTAGATTTTCCCTGTAATGCACTCTAACTCTTTGTTGAGATATCCATGACTTTTATAGACTCCATAGCCCCATGATTTGATGATATCTCACTCCACCTATTCTATCTATTTCATCTTACCCAACCAAAACAAACAACAAACCCTACACTTAAAAACTAGCCTAAAATCAAACCCTAAATACCAAGAAGTTCGCATCCTTTGCATACAATAGAGAGAGCCCTCTCTGAGTCTAGGAAGGCTAGGTCCTAGGACTCCAAATACTGGTTTCATGTCACCCTGTGCATTTGGTATACCAATATGATAAATCACAGTATACTAACACTACCTACTAATGCTTTCCCATTATTCCTTTTATCATATTTTCAGTACCCCAATCAAGTTCTACAAAACCGATGCTTATCCCTTGGAAAATTATTTGTTTCTAATGTGTATTTTCTCCAAATATAGCAGCCTATCATCTAACACTTCAAGAATAAAAATATATTGAACATAAATATGCTTTGTCTTAGGATGATATGTTGGGTTTTTTGTTAAATGAATGACACTGACTATCACAATACAACACATATTTTTCTTTTTTTATTCTTAGCTCTCCTAAGAATTGTTGCATCTACAACATCTCTTTTCAAGCTTCTATGGAAGTGATCTAGATTTATGTAGGAACACAATAAAATATAGAAATATACATAAACACAGAGATGCAGCAGAAATAATGCTTCATTTCAGAAATATGCTTACAAACATAATGAAAATAAAATAGCTAGGGTGCTGGTAGCTTATCTCTGAGAAGATATGTGGTGGCTACATGCCTCTCAACTATTTTAAAATGAGGCTCAAAGGCCTATTTATTGTTGAAAAACAATGAAAAACCCTAAGCATCCCTAAACCTAATCGTAGGAGATGAAGCATCAAAAGTATGGGCCCCGTTTGGGTAAATTGGTGTTTCAAACTTCCCGAGGATGTAACCTTGGCATACGATCTCTATTTGACGCGCATCATACCTCGTTAGAAATATCCATCCGAGGAGTATAAAATTTTTGTGAGAAACATCAGTCCATGGACCCATTATTTTCCCAGGTTTCCCAAAAAACGTCGTTTAGGGCCTCAAAATGGCTCTGGAAGTTCAGGACCCGAAAAACTGCTAAAACTAGTAAGCGTGCTGAAACTGAAAAACTAAAAGAACTGATGGTGTGGTTCCAAATGGAATAGGTGGGTGACCACCAATATCCACATGACTCATTAGGGCCTCCAAACAGCTCTGAAATTTTAGGAATCGACAACCTGCTAAAAATATTAAGTTGTGCTGAAAGTGAAAAGTTGCAACAACTGATGGTGCAGCTCCAAATGGAATAGGTGGGTGGCCACATATATCCACCTAGATAATTCATCCCTCCTTAGGAAGCAATGGTCCCCATTGTGTTGAGATCCTCCATGAGATGAGGAAATTTCTGTTGAACTGGGTATTAGATTTGTCGAAGATGTCATGGACCTGCGGGTGGACATGCTGGATGCGTTTAGTAAATTTGATTTCTTTATCAGCCTTAGACAGTACATTTGTGGATTCTGTCTTTGTAGTCATATGAGGTATGGCAACATCAGGCGGAAGTGTGTCAAGGGTCAGATCAATGGAGTGCTTGTCCTGACAGTGTAGAGGAACCTCTGTGAGTGAGGAGAAAATGTCGTCGTATTCCTCCATGACGTTTTCCATCGCTGCAGCCGTGCAGGGGAGCCTTGTTTTGAGGTTGTGGCCACAATATTCTTCTTTCCCTGTGAGCGAGTTATAAGGAAAATAAATTTCCTAGTTTGGGAAATAATCTCACTGTGTTGTTTTTCAATAGTCAAAGAGATGACAAGAGGCGGTACTGCCTCTATTATCTTGTACAAGTTATTTCTCAAAGTAATAATAACAGCATAAGGCCTAGACTCATACACAGCATGTCGCCTCCATAAGTATGGTTGGCCCAATAATACATCAGCTACATCAAGAGGAGCAACATCACACAATACCTCATCAGTGAATGGCTTGATACTACACGGAAGGTGTCACTGATGGTAGACGCGAAGATCTCTCCATGGGTGAAGCCACCCAATTGTATATGGCTGTGGTTGTGCTATGGTCGGTAGGCTGAGCCACTTCACAACCTCTACTGAAATGAGGTTCTTGTGGCTTCTGCTATCGACAAGGAATTGCAGTGGAGAACCCTTCACCCACATTTGTGAATGGAAGAGGTGCTCCCCCTCCTCTAGATCCTCAGGATCTTCCCTCTAGATCTTGGTGGTGGCAACAATGGCACTAGGATTTGCATTAATAACCTTCTTCCCTTTTTCATTGCCTCTGTCTGGTTCTAACTTAGGATCAAAACATGCATCTGATTCGAGTGCCTTTAGTTCGGCCACCAATGACTGTTTGGCCTGACACTCGTTTGTGCTATGAGTGGGGTTGTTATGAAATTTACACCACTTCCCCGTGTCCTTTGGATTTATGGTGTTGTTATAAGTCACCCCTTTTTGGCCTTTCCCCTTGTTCTGTGGTTCGGGGCACCTTTCCCTAGCTTCGGATTGGTGTATCCAAAGTCTCGCTTCTTCTGCTTAAATTTCTACTCGATCTTGGCGGCATAGCAATATGCCATGCCAAGCAATGTAATGTTGAGTAACTCCATTTCCTCCTGAATGTGTCTGTGCAGAAAATTATGGTACTTGAGCACAAAATGTCTCTCTGAATATTTAATACCCAACTTTGTGTGTAGGGTATGGAAAAAATTCTTCAGTTCGTCCACATCTTGATCCCTTTGTTACCACAGCATGGTCCATTGGATGCACTTGTCCTCATAGCTCCCCACACGGTAATATTTTTCCTTGATGTCATCTCGAAACGAATTCCAAGTGGGTGCAGCCAATAACAGAGAGGGTTCCCCCTCGTCCTTTTTCTCACAGTACGTTTCCCACTAGTCCTTGACATGGGGGTCGGCCTTAAGGAGTGAAAAAATAATCTTTTCTTAGCCGGAGAAATCATGGACTGAAATACCCTTCTAGCAAATTCAACCAGCTATCTATGGCGTTTGCATCTATGTGGCCTTCAAATACAAGAATTTCAAAGTTTACCTGTACCTTTAAGGGAGTGGCGCCTCCAAAGTGGCTATTGGATGCAGATGCACCGTAGGTGGGCAGTTTTTGAAGGATCTGATCAAATTTATCCATCATCGCGTTCATTTGTTTCTTAAGGGCCTCCTCGAGCAATATTTTGATAAGTTCTCTTGCTCCCTCGTCTTTCTTTTCTTCCACCATGGGAGGTCATCGGGGTTTGCGAGGTTGATCTTGCAAGGGTAAGTTTGAGCCCTAACTCCTTATACCCTGACCATGTTGGGGACATGCAAAGAAAAACATAGAAAGAGCAGACTGCTCTACTGTCACTGATCCGGATTTATGCAAGAACACAATAAAATATAGAAATATACATAAACACAAAGATGCAGCAGAAATAATGCTTCATTTCATTAATATCAAATAACAGAAATATGCTTACAGACATACTGGAAATAAAATATCTAGGGCGCTGGTAGCTTATCTCTGAGAAGACATGTGGTGGCTACATGCCTCTGAACTATGTTACAATGAGGCTCGAAGGCCTATTTATTGTTGAGAAACAATGCAAAACCCTAAACATCAAAAAACCTAACTGTAGAAGATGAAGCGCCAAAACTATGGGCCCCGTTTGGGTAAATTGGTGTTTCAACTTCCCGTGGACGTAACCTTGGCATACGATCTCCGTCTAACACTCATCATACCTTGTTAGAAAGATCTATCTGAGGAGTAGAAATTTTGGTGTGAGCAACATCGATCCATGGACCTATGTTGCTCCCATTTTTCCCAAAAAATGTCACTTAGGGCCTCAAAATGGCTCCGGAAGTCCAGGACCTGAAAAACTGCTAAAAATAGTAACTTGTGTTGAAAGTGAAAAGCTGCAAGAATTGGTGGTGCGACTCTAAATGGAATAGGTGGGCGGCCACCGATATCCACCTGGATTAGGAAGCTATGCATTATGCCTCTGTTATGAGGAGGGCTACTAAGTTTTTCAGCCTAGACATCTAATATTGTTACACCTACATAAGTATATAAATAACTAGTAATGCACTTTTTATTATCGACATATTCAGCCATATTTGCATCTATATAACCCTCGAGAAAAACATTATTACTATCAATACATAAACAATAATTAATAGTATAATTTAGATACCTTAAAATCCACTTTGTCGTTTTTAAATGTTGTTTTTATATATTTGCAAGTAACCTACTCACTGCTCCCACTAAATGTGCAATATCTAGATGGGTACAGACCATGGAATAAATCAAGCTACCAAAAACTGAAGAAAAAATAATTTTACTCATTTCCTGTTTGTTTTTGTCATCATAAGGGCACAAATCAACACTAAATTTGAAGTGTGATGTTAGGGTTGTACCAACTAATTTGGCATTCTTCATATTGAACTTTTCTAACATCTTCTCAATATATATTTCATGTGACGATGACAAATTTGTTTCTTTCTTCTATGTATAATCCTCATCCCCAATATTGTTTTTTCTAGACCTAAATATTTCATGAATAATTAACTGCCTAAATCTTTGTTCAACCTATTGGTCATATTTTATTCATGTCCAATAATTAGCATATCATCCACATACAACAGTAGTAGAATATACTTTTTTCTATCTTACTTCTTGATGTAGACATAAGGATTAGCCTCTAGTATTTTGAAGCCATTCTCCAACATAATTGAATCAAGTTTAATTTACCTTTGGCGAGTTGCAAATTTCATCCCATAAAGACTCATTTTTTAACCTATAAATAATATTTTATTTACCTCTTATCTTGAATTATTCCAGTTGCTCAATATAAATTTCCTCTAATTTTCCATGAAGTGAAGTTATATTCACGTTTAATTGCTCACATTCTAAGTCTAAAAGAACAATAAGGCCAAGGATAACTCTTCTCGATAACATTTTAAGAACAAGTGAAAAAAATCCTATAAATTAAATACTTTCTTTCTAGGTGAATCCCTTCACCACTAACCTTGATTTTTATCTTTGCTTCTTCCCTTCATCCTCACATTTAATCCTATATACCTTTTCTTTGTAAGGAATTTCTTCCTTTAGAAAGCTTTGAACTAAGTCCCAAGTCTTTTTTTTCAAAAAGGAGTCTATTTATTCCTCCATTTCTTTCTTCCACTTTTTTCTAGTTTTCACTTCACAAGCTTCTTGAAAACAATGAGGTTCACATTTTTCAGTTAGCAAAACATAATTTGAGGGTGGATATCTTTGTGAGGACTTATGAGGCCTAGTAGATTTGTGAACCAATAGTGATGGTGTGTTTTCCAGTCAAGAATATCTTGTAATGGTTGTGGCAAGTTTTCTTCCTCTTATTGTCTATAATTTCCCACTTGTTGTCCATCATGTTCTTGAATTGGCTACCTAGACCCTTAAAATAGTGGAATATTTTCTTACTATTATGTTAACCTACCAATAATTTTCTTGAACTCCATATCACATACAAGTCTTTTATACATCTCAGATTCATTAAATATTACATCTCTGCTTCTAACAATTTTGTGATTATATGGATCCCATAGACCATAACCATGAAAATTACATTTCCTTGATTTATCATATAATTTGGTTCTATGCTTTTTGGGAATATGCATAAATGCTTCACATCAAAAAAAATTACGTGAGAATAATTCACCTTCTTACTAATCCAAACTTCTTCAAGAATACCACCTTTTAAGGTCATAGGTGAATGCTTGATGAGGTACACATTTTTCCTTACTACTTCTACCCAGAAGTGATTTTCCAATTTATAATTGAGAACATACTCCTCACATTCTCCATGACATTGGAATTTATCCTTTCTACAATACAGTTATGTTGGGGAGTACCATTGGAAACCTTTTTATGGTTAATTTCAAACATATTACAATAATTATTGAATGCATTAGAGAAATAGTGTCCACCATTATTTTTCCTCAAGCACTTGAGCAATTTTTTAGTATCCATTTCAACATCAACATGAAAATTTTGAAATTTCTCAAACACCTCATATTTACTTTTCATAGGGTATGCCTAAACATTCCTGGATGGATCATCTATGAATGTGAAAAAATATGAAGCTCCTCCTAAATGCTTGACATTCACTAGCCCAAACACATCATAATGTATTAATTCTAATAAAATTAATTTTCTTTCATTGCCACCTCTCATAAATAACTTGTGCATTGCATATCATAAATGCAATGCTAAAAAATATCAAGTTCATAGGATTTCAAACCTGAAAGTGTATTTTTAACAAAAAGAACTTTTAGGCCCTTTTAACTCATGCGGCCCAAGTGCTTATGCCATAAATCCACTAAGTTTATTTCTTTTATAATGGTAGCTACATTTGAGATCTTTATTGTTTATCTCATTGCATATAAGGTTCCTCTCTTGAATCTAACCATCGACAATGACCCTTTTTTAATTTTTCTGACCACTTTTCCCAAAGGTTGTGGAAAATCCTCCATCATCCAATCTTCCCATAGAGATCAAACTTATATGCATCTCTAGTACATCCCTAACCTATTTTAGCAAGATACCCTATCCATCCTTTGTCTTGATTCAAGCATCTCGCATTTGAACAATATTATAAAAATGATTATTTCCTAAATATACTCTACCATAATCATCGGCTTCATATGCAATAAAATTATTTTTCCATGGGGCCACATGGTAAAATGTTCGAGAGTCAAGTATCCAATTAATGCTACTAATGGAATTACACAAATATGCTTCTTCTACTAAAACATTAAAAAGGACATCATTTTCATAAGCTACAATATTAGTCTTACCATCATTTGTGCTTCTTGATTTTTTATTTGTGTTGATTAATTTCCATTCCTTCTTCCTAAGCCAGCTCTTTCTTATGTCTTAGTTTCCTACAATGAAAAGAAGTAAGTCTTTTTGTTCTTGGTTTCAATTTTCCTCTTGATTTTGAATGCCCTTTTTTGCTACATTCAATTTTCCTTCCATGATCAGCTAAGGCTAGAGCTTCTCCTCTCTGGTTTTCCACAATTGATTTGCATCAGAACTCCTCATTCATTAAATTGTTGGTAACATCATCAAGCTTCAGGGTCCCAACATGTTTAGAATTTCTCATAGTTAGTATCGAATTTTCTTAGTTGTCTGGCATGGAACACATAAGTAGGATAGTTTATATTTCATCATCCAAAACAATTTTGATAGAAGCAAGTTGACCGGTAATTATATTAAATTTGTTAAATGCTCTGCAACTGAAGCAACCTTCTTCATCTTGAGGTTATATAACTTCTTCATCAGGAAGACTTTATTTGATGCCATATTTTTCTCATACAAATCATGCAACATCTTCCATGACCCTTCTTATTGTCTTCTCACCTGCAACATTGAAATAGGCATTCTTTGCTAGCTAATAGTGAATTGTAGCAATGACCTTCTTGTCCAACAAGTTCCTTCATTGTTGGGGGTTTCTTGCCATGCCTTCAATTGGAAAATATTGATCCTTTAGAATCAATGTCTTCCATTTGTGATTCGGATATGAAAAAATTAGCCCTATTTAAATTTTCCATATCACTTATTGTATTAGTCTTCATATTACTAAACAAACTTGAAAATAAATTAACTTATAAACTTGAAAATAAAATTTCTAAAAAAAACCCATTTAAAAAGAAAAAAAATTAAAAAAAATTAAAGTTTAAAAAAATTAAAATAAATAAATATAAATAAATTAAAGTTTTTAATAATAAATCAATCACATTCACTAAATTTTTACTAGTAAAAATTAAACTTTACTATAATATCATGAATTACACGATACAATAGGTACCTACAACTCACTTGACTCTTCATTTAAAAGAAGTCAAAATAGTCCATATTTGAAATTAGTAAGTAAACAAACAAAAACAATTTTAAGACACAATCCAAAGTCAAAATAACAACCTATTATCTTCATTCTCGTGGCTGTTTAAAATACTTGATAATTTATGCAGAAATCTTTCAGTAATAATCAATATTACAATAAACAAAGTGGTTCATTGTAATGTGATTATTACCAAAAGATTTCTGCATAATTTATCCATGGATCACAGAAGCCAAAAATTCCATAAATATTTGATAATGTTTAAAAAAATACATGAAATCCTAATTTTTACTTTGAGGTTCGTGGTGGCATTGGATACAGGGTGGTGGCAGAATTATTTAGAGCAGCGGCAATGGCAGCCCAATTCTTCACGGCGAAGGGGACGACAGTTGTGGAAGCTGCAGTCATTCAGCCCCGCCTGTCCTCTTCGGAAGCAGCGGCATCCATGCAGATGATGTACCAAAGGGACTTGCGTCAACAAGTGTTTTTCAGGGTTAGCAATTGCGAAGGTCAATGGTTTGAAGTTGTTCAGATTTCCCTATATTTAAAGAATTTGTATAAAGTGAATTTAAATTTAAGCCTAACTATAGATTTGGGAAAGATTCCAACTAAAATTTCTAAGAAAAACTAATAATAATAATAATAATAATTATTATTATTATTATTATTATTTAATTTATTTATTGATTTTATTTTATTATTTTATTCATAATTTATTAATTTATTTATTGATTTTATTTTATTATTTTATTTATAATTTATGACTTTGACTTGAAAATTTATTTTTATTGTTTATTTTTTATTTTTATTTTTATTTTTATTTTATTTTTTATTTTTATTTATTTATTTATTTTCTTTTCTTTTTTCTTTTTCTTTTTTAAACGTTTATCCTATTTCTGTGGGGGTTATTTTAGTTTTTAGTTTTGATTTTATATTATTTTAGTTTTTAATGATGGGATAATTATGTTTTTATTTTATTTTTATTTTTATTTTTTATTTTTATTTTTTTTGACCGTTTTTAATTTTAATGATGGGTTTTTTTTTGGATAGTTTTTTAATTCTTTAAGTTTTTACTGTTGCTTCTCTTTTCCTGGTATAGATGTATATGTCAGATCAGTCAATCTTCACTATCCTGATAATGAATTATAGTTGGTAGTTCGAAACCCATCGGTTCCAAAATTTCTTATGTGATTTCCCGAAAGATTTATAATTAAAATGTTATGGATCACAGAAGCCTACACTCTCAAAGAAAATAGTTTCACATAACACTGTACATCTAATTCCAAAATCTGTAATCAACCAATTTACAAAAAAGTCTCAAAATCTGCCATCAAGATATGACATGTGACCTGAAAAGTCTAGCATTGCATTACATTACATCACATTATATGGTGTGCGAGTGATCGAGAGTGGCTTTTAATGCATAGGGGGACGAAGGTGAGATTATTCAAAGGAACGAACAGTGTATTTTTTCCCATGGATATCTTCCTTGTAGGGTTAAAGGAACAAACTACCCAAATGGTTGCACTGTTTCACTAGGCTTTAAGTATGTTTGGCAAAGGCTGCACATTCAAACTGCGCATTTCTTCGGGAGGTTATCATTGCATTTGCATTCGATCAGAGATTTTGCCATAGAAAATTGATTACTCTCCACTGCCGTATTAACTATTACTATTTTATCATTGCATTTGCATTCGATCAGAGATTTTGACATAGAAAATTGATTTCTCTCCACTGCCTTATTAACTATTACTATTTTTTTCAAACAGGTGACGGGGAATATTTGTAAAATCTTAACTAAATTCATTGCCACAAGACATAATGTTTTTCAACGGATAGATGTCATTTAAATTTTAGAGACGAAGGATACAATTTAAAACAAAACGCTTTATGAGTGTAAGCACACGCACCCAAAACGGGATAAAAATTGATACGAAACGGGGTAAAACTGGTGCTAAGAATATATAAATTCCAAAATTGCATCCGTGATTGGTGGGAAGAATATATAAATTGGGTCAGAATACAGTGAGATGTTCACCATGTTCTGAGAAATAAAGATTATTTTATAATTACATTGGATAAATGTGAAAAGAAAAATATAAATAAAAAGAATACTATATTTAAAATACCAATTCATAAATGAAAAGAATATTTCAATATCTACAGTTTATAACTATTATCATCTAAATTTAGATTTTAAAAAAATAATCTACCAACTTTCAATTAAAAGATTTATTTTAAAACAATAACAAAAACTAAAACTGCTTGTATAATTTTAACTAACTTTTTATTACAGTTAATTAATTTCATTTCCTTTGCCATTATCAGATAAATCTTACTAGACTTTTACAGCTGAAGGATACACCTTAAAAAAACTGAAAACAAAATGTTTTATGGCTGTTAAGCAGAGACATCCAAACGTCATATAAATTGATAAAACAGGGAAAATTGCATCGAAATTTTAACAGTGGTGGGGTGCATCCGATGATGGGAAGAATATATAATGTAAGGTAGCTTTGAAAATGGTGTGCCAAGCGCGTCAGAATTCAGTGACAAGTTCTCCATGTTTTGAGAAATAAATATTATTGTGTACGTGGAACTCATATAGAGTACGTTCCAGAACAGAGTTGAAAAAATCTCTGAGACTCGATTCTCTTACAAGTAGAGTTCAGATATATGTAACGTTAGGTACATGTATGGTCACATTCCTCAAGTTTTCGTGTAAGTGTACTTCCCACAATTTTTTTTAACAATAAATTTGTCTGACCAAAGAATCATATGTCTTATCCATGAAACAATTTTATTAGGAAAATAATAAAAATTTGGCCATGATTTTGGGAAATTTAGGCAGAATTTTTTGAAAATTTGTTTCAGGATTATGGTGTCTTACCAATTCTTGAGGGGGCTGAATTCATCTCCATCATGAAAAATTATTTAAACACTGCCAAGATTTCCACCATGGAAAAAATGATTTAAACACTCCCAAAATCATATTTGTCGATGAATTTTTTGTCAGATTTCTGCCAGATATTCTCCATCATGGAAAAATTGTGACCTCTTAAACAGCGCCTAAACTTTCTCATTTTAAAATAATGTATCTATATTGGAAATGAGTTTTAAAATATTGATTCTTTTGATAATAAAATATGTTGGATAAAGATTTAATGACCTCATTTGTATGATAAAATTATTTAAACATTTAATATTTTCTATTTTTCTATGTTTAGTATTATTAAGTTATTATAAATAAGAGGGTAGTTATATAAATTAAATAGTTGTTAATATTATTAAGTTATTATAAATATTAGGTCACTAATATAAATTAAATCTTTTTGTTAATATAGATAGGCATCTATTTATTTATAATAAGCATCAAAACATTTCAAATTTCTAAAATGTAAATTTTATATATATATATATATATATATATATATATATATATATATATATATATATATATATATATATCATTATCATCATTTATGTTAAACATATGCAAATAGTTTTGGTTATAAATTTCAATCTTTATTTTGTGAATGTTAATAAGAATATTCTACAATCCATGGAGATTAAATCCCAACATCCACTTAATAATTATTAAAAATTAAATTTAAGTTATGAAAACCCTATTCGAAAATAGACAATTAAGAGTAAATATTGAACATAATGTGTAACTCAATCATTAATTTATTATTTTTTCCATTTGATTAATAAATAAAATATAATAATATTATTACATAATGAGAAAGTCATATGGAAAATGAACAAAGATTGTGGGGTGGTGATGGAAAAACTAGCTTTGAAGTGATGGCGACACAAGAAGTACAGTCAAACGCCTTTCCAATGGTATAAAGTTGTTTGGAAGTGGAATTGTTTGTTAAAGGTATCCCTCTTTTTATGGTGGTGCTAAATAAAAAGATCCTCCCACAGGATAATCTCCAAAGGCACGGCTAGGAAGGGCTTACAAGATGTTGACTGTATCGTGATAATCAAAAGTTAGCGACACACATGTTCAAGGATTGTGTTTTTTTCACAAGTGGTGTGGAGAACAATTTTTTTTTAGGAGGTCTACACAAGAATGTGGTCGGGTAGGTCATTACGGAAATGTCTCACATAGTGGACTAAAACCCCAGCCTTGGAGCATATTTCCATCCTTCCAGGATTATTCCTTTCGAAAATATGGTTACACTTTAATAAAACCATCTTTGATAATCAAATCCCAAATATTTCACAGGTGGTGCATAAATCAAAAACTACAATGAAGGAACTCAACACAAATGGTTTAAAGAATAAATGTTCAAGTCCTATTGGACCTAGGATAGATAATTCCAAGGCTTGGGCCTTCTTTGATGGAGCTAGAAGTCATTTTAGAGATATATGCGGAGCGGGAGTTGCATTTCACATTAACAACAATCACACTTTCCTTCTTAGCCTAGGTTTGGGGTCTAGAATTAATAATAAAGAAAAATTGTTTGGGCTTTCGCTCGTCCTTCATTTTTCAATGTCCAGGTAGGTGAAATTCTTACAAATATTTGGTAATTATCCAATGGTTATGATTGTTTCTTGGGGATCAACACATCAAATATTTTTGCCCTAAATTCTTTGCCACAGAGAATTCGTCAATTACAGGAATTTTTCAGTGAGCTAGAGGTATCACATATCCACAGGGAACACAACTTTGATGCAAAAAAAAAAGATCAAAAGAAGCATTACTCCAACCTATAGGACATTTAGTGATTACATAAAATGACGTTGATGTCCTTTGGGTGAATTGAATCAACATTTTTCTGAACTTATGTTATTATAATTGTTTGGACCTTGCATGTGATTTTATGTTTGAATGTTTATGTCCTAGATTAGTAGATTTCCATAGTTATTGACAGAGTTGTTTTTGTTAAATTGTATCAAGAAAAGGCTTCATTTGACTTGTGCCTTGGACAAATAGGGAAATTCGAAATTTAACATTAGCAGGATGACTTGAGTTGCAGTTAACATGAGTGAAATAGTCGTCACTTAGTTAAATCAGTCAATTCGATTTTATGGTCTAGAAGTAGAGTTTTTCATGAGTTGATTATTAAGATGTAGCAATATAGTGGATTTTATTTAGTGAAACTCAGTTATCTGAGCTCTAGTCATGAATACAATCAGTAGGACTTTAGTTGAGTAGTAGCATTTGTTGTTAACTCGTTGATCTCTCAGTTAACTAGTCAATTTACTAAAAATAGCCCTAGTCATGCATGAAATTTGAATTTCCTAGTTGATTTGGAGGAAAATGAACATTTTAATTATACATTGTATACTATTTAGTGTACAGGGTTTGCATTGAAGCGGATGAGCAATTTCTCTTGGAATTGTGCAATGAAATAAGAGAAAGGTTTAGGCTTATTTTGGATAAGTGTTGGTAAGTGCAAGTGGAGATCAGTATTGCAGTGCAGGTTAAGCTTCAAGGATTTAAATTTTCAATGTAATAGATCCATATTCTCATATGATTTAATACAAACAGATGATGGTTTTTTCTCAGTTGGGTTCGCTAGTAAAAATACGATGTTCATTGTGATTGAATGAGTGCATGTGTTTCTGTTATATGTTTTCCTTTCCGCAGATTGAGTAGAAGAAATTTGTGTCTATTGCTTTCAGTCTGAATCCATTAGAAACTGTAAATTTCGAGCTATTGATCCAAGTGGATATTGGTGGCCACCCACCTATTCCACTTGGGCCCCCACCATTGTCTCTTTCATTTTTTCAGTTTCGGCATAACTTGCTATTTTTAGCATTTTTTCGGGTCCTGAACTTCCGGAGCCGTTTTGAGGCCCTAAACGACGTTTTTAGGGCATCGCGCCTCCAGCTAATATCATTCCAAATATCATTATGTTCTAGAATGATATTCATGGAGAAAGTTGTATTCCTCGGATAGAGCTTTCTAATGATGTATCATGTGCGTCAAATGGAGATAGTATGCCAAAGTTACGTCCCTGGGAAGTTGAAACACCAATTTACCCAAACGGGGCCCATAGTTTTGGCGCTTCATCTCCTAGGGTTAGGTTTTTGGGATGTTTAAGGTTCTCCATTGTTTCTCAATAATAAATAGGCCCTCGCGCCTCATTGTAAAGCAGTTCAGAGGTCTGTAGCCACCACATCTCTTCTCAGAGATAGCTACCAGTACCCTAGCTAGTTTTATTTCCAGTGTCTGTAAGCAAATTTCAGTTCTTTGATATTAATGAAATGAAGTGTTATTTCCGCTGCATCTCTGTATTTATGGTTATGTGTTTATTCTGTTGCGTTCCTGCATAAATCCGGATCAGTGGTATCAGAGCGGTCTGCTTTTTCTCGATCCTTCTTTGCATGTCCCCAACAAGGTCGGGGTATAAGGAGCTAGGGCTTGATCTGGTGGAACCTTTACAAGATCAGCCTCGCAAACCTCGACGGATGCACATGGGGGACGAAAAGAAAGATGAGGGAGCAGGAGATCCTATCAAAATATTGCTCGAGGAGGCCCTCGAAAAACAAAGGAATGCGATGATGGATAGCTTTTCTCAGATCCTTCAACGGCTACCCACCGGCGGTGCATCTGCATCCATCAGCCACTCTGGAGGTACGGCTCCATTTAAGGTACAAGTAAATTTTTACATCCCCATATTTGAGGGTCAAATAGACGCAGATTCCGTAGATATATGGTTGAATCTATTAGAAGGATATTTCTCTGTTCATGACTTTTCAGAGCAGGAAAAGATTATTTTTTCACTCCTCAAAGATACCCCCCATGTTAAGGACTGGTGGGAAACCTACTGTGAGAACAAGGACCAGACAGAACCCTCTATGTTCTCGGCCGTACCAACTTGGAATTCTTTCCGAGACGCCGTCAAGGAATAGTACTATCTTGTGGGGAGCTATGAGGAAAAGTACATACAATGGACCACGTTGCGACAACTAAGGGATCAAGATGTGCATGAGCTGACGAATCTGTTCCATACCCTGCACAAAAAGTTGGGTATCAAAGATTCAGAGAAACATTTGGTGCTATAGCATCGTAGTTGTCTACACAGATACATTCAGGAGGAAATGGAGTTCCTCGACATCTCCTCGCTTGGTATGGCATACCGGTATGCTGCCAAGATTGAGAAAAAATTCAAACAGAAGAAGCGAGACTTTGGATCTGCGAATCAAAAGCAAGGGAAAGGTGCTTCCAAACCGCAGAACAAAGGACAGAGCCAAGGCATGGCGGCTAAAGACAACTTTTCAAAGCCACAAGAAAATAACAGCACCGCAAAGCCAAAGAAGGACACGGGAAAGTGGTGTGAGTTCCATAAGAGCTCCACTCACAACACAAGTGAGTGTCGGGCCAAGAAGTCGCTAGTGGCCGAGATGAGGGCTTCTGAGTCAGATGCATGCTCTGACTCCGAATCAGAACCTGAAAAGGCGAATGAAAAAGGGAAACAGATTATTGATGTGGAGCCCAATGCCATTGTTGCCACTGCAAAGATCCAAAAGGAGGAACCGGAAGATCCAGAGGAGGAGGAACGTCTCTTCCACTCCCAGATGTGGGTAAAGGGCTCCCCGGTACAGTTCATTGTCGATAATGGGAGCCAAAAGAACCTCATTTCAGCAGACGCCGTGAAGCGGTTGGGCTTACCGACCACAGCTCACCCACATCCATACACCATCGGGTGGCTTCACCAAGGACGAGATCTCCGCGTCAGCCAGCAGTGCCGCCTTCCCTATAGCATCAAGCCCTTCACGGATGAGGTATTATGTGACGTTGCTCCTATTGATGTTTCTGATGTATTATTAAGACAACCATACTTGTGGAAGCGTCATGCTGTGTATGAGTCTCGACCTCGTGCTGTTATTGTTACTTTGGGAAATAAGTTGTACAGGATACCAGAGGTACCACCTCCTGTGGCTATCTCTTTGGTTACTGCAAAACAATGCAGTAAGCTCATTTCCCAAACCAGGAAATTCGTTTTCCTGATGATCCGCCCCCAGGGCAAGAAGAAGACTGTGGCCACGACCTCCAAACAAGGCTCCTCTGCACAACAACAACAAATGGATAAGGTTGTGGAGGAGTACGGGGACATATTCACCTCACCCACAGGGGTTCCTCTGCACTGTCAGGTCAAGCACCCAATTGATCTGACCCCTGGTGCGCCGCTACCTAATGGACCGATCTATCGGCGCTCTGTTGTGGAGAATGATGAAATCAAGAGGCAGATTCAGGAGCTGTTGCAGAAAGGTCACATTAGACCAAGTTCATCGCCCTGTGGGAGCCCGATCGTGTTGGTACAGAAGAAGGATGGGACGTGGAGACTCTGTATTGACTATCGGGCATTGAACAAGATCACTGTCCGGAATAGGTACCCAATCCCACGGATTGATGACCTTCTGGACCAACTCAAAGGTGCAAAATATTTCAGCAAGATCGACCTGAAGTCTGGGTATCACCAGGTACCAATTGAACCCTCCGATGTGTGGAAGACTGCTTTCAAAGCCAAGGAAGGCCTTTTCGAATGGCTGGTCATGCCTTTCGGGTTGACGAATGCTCCCGCCACCTTCATGAGGATGATGGATGACATCTTGCGGCCATTCACTAACTCATTTGTAGTGGTGTACTTGGATGATATTCTGATCTTCAGCCAGACTTGGGAAGAGCACCTTCACCACATCCGACAAGTCCTCCAAACACTGCGGCAACACAAGCTGTGTGCCAATTTGGAGAAGTGCACTTTTGGCATGACCCAGGTTCAATATCTGGGATACATTATTGATGAAAGGGGGGTGCATGTGGATCCAGCCAAGATCCAAGTCATTCGGGATTGGCCAGCCCCAACCACTATAATAGAGCTTCGCAACTTTCTGGGTCTTGCTAATTTCTACCATAGATTCGTGTTGGGATTCTCTCATATCACATGGCCCTTGAGTCAAGTCACCAAGGGAGGAGCGAGAGAAAAATTCTTTTGGTTGGAACCTCAACAGAAGGCGTTCACAGAATTGAAAAATCGCCTCTGTTCTGCCCCAGTGCTCACATTACCAGACTTGCAACAGCGATTTGAGATTGAGACAGATGCCTTTGACTATACTATTGGGGCAGTTCTTACTCAACAGGGACATCCAGTGGCATATCACAGTGAGACATTGTCTGAGACAGTTCGCAAGTATCCCACCTATGACAAAGAAATGTATTCCATTGTGCAAGCCTGTCGACAATGGAAGCATTACATTTTGGGAAAGGAAACAATCATCCACACAGACCACCGGCCCCTGCAGTTCATACAGACACAAGGGAAGTTGCAGAATGATCGCCATCAGAAGTGGTCCACATATCTGCAACAGTTTCATTTGAACATCAAGTACAAGAAGGATAGCACCAATAATGTTGCAGACTGCCTCAGCCGACCACCGATCGTGGCGCTCACCACCGTGCTCAACTCTTGTGGGCACGAGACTTCTGATTGGCCGCTTCTCTATGAGAGTGACCCAGAATTCGGCCACACTTACAAGGAACTCTTGGGGGGCACGCAAGTTCCAAATTTTCACCTCCAAGATGCACTTTTATGTCACCTGGGACACCTTTGTGTTCCTTCAAGCGAGCGTGCCAAGATGATATGGGAAGCACACTACATTCGAGTCGCTGGGCATTTCGGGGTCGAGAAAACAGTAGCAATACTACAGAAGTATTTCTATTGGCCGAACCTTCGAAAGGATGTCGAGAAGCACATCAGATCCTGCACTGCTTGTGCCATTGCCAAACCCACCATCAAGAAGCAAGGCCTATATACTCCACTACCTACCCCTAGTCGACCGTGGGAATCCATCTCCATGGATTACATGTCGGGCCTGCCCTCTACTAAGAATGGAAATGACTGTGTTTTCGTGGTCGTTGACAGATTCTCGAAGATGGCCATTATGGCGGCCTGTAAGAAGAATATCACAGCAGAAGCCACTGCTAAACTCTTCTTTGAACGAGTGTGGGTGCACTTTGGGATCCCACAGTCTATCATATCAAATCGAGATAGTAGGTTCCTCAACACATTTTGGTCCAGCCTCTGGTCAATGTTGGACACAAAGCTCACCAAGTCCAGAGCTTTCCATCCCCAAACAAATGGCTAGACAGAGGTCGTCAATAGAATGATTATACACATTCTGTGCATGTACAATTCAAAGCATCCACGCACATGGGACGAGAGCCTCCCCTATGTACAACATAGTTATAACAAGGCTTTCCATAGTTCAATTGGCCATAGCCCCTTTCAGGTGGGCTTGGGATTCCAGCCACTATGTCCCATTGACGTAGCCATGCCATTTGCAGCTACTCAGGCCGATTCAGCTCATGTCCAGTCTGAAGTTGACAAATCAAGTAGCTTCATCGAGCGCATTCAACACATCCGCCAAAAATTTCATGATATATTGGACAGAGCCAATGTGAAGTACAAGCAGCGCCATGATCAACACGGGGTGCCACACAACTTCTAGGTGGGCGACAATGTATGGCTACATTTGCAGAAGGAGCACCTCACTGGACCCCACCACAAGCTTCGCCCGCTCCGATAAGGGCCATACACCATAACCAAGGCTGTAGGGAATAATGCCTTCGAGCTTATTATTCCTCCATTCCTTGGTCTGCACCCAGTCTTCAATGTGGATCGCCTTCGTCCTTACTTCCCACCTCTACTATATACCTCGAACATTGCAGAAAAAATCACACCAACAGAGTTAAACCCAGACTGCATGGAATAGGCCACCACAGATTGTATCATGGACATGCAAATCAAGAACACTCACCAACAGAAGATCCAACTATATTTGGTTGTCAAAGCTGGCCAACTCCTGCACCAAGGAAAGTGGTTCACCAGGGACCAAGTTCAGCAGAAATTTCCTCATCTCATGGAGGAACTTAACGCAATGGGGACCATTGTTTCCTAAGGGGGGAGGAATGATCCAGGTGGATATTGGTGGCCACCCACCTATTCCACTTGGGTCCCCACCATTGTCTCTTTCATTTTTTCAGTTTCGACATAACTTACTATTTTTAGTATTTTTTCGGGTCCTGAACTTCCGGAGCCGTTTTGAGGCCCTAAACAATGTTTTTTGGGCATCGCGCCTCCAGCTAATATAATTTCAAATATCATTCCATTTCGGAATGATATTCATGGAAAAATTTGTAGTCCTCGGATAGAGCTTTCTAATGATGTATCATGTGTGTCAAACGGAGATAGTATGCCAAAGTTACGTCCCTGGGAAGTTGAAACACCAATTTACCCAAACGAGGCCCATAGTTTTGGCGCTTCATCTCCTAGGGTTAGGTTTTTGGATGTTTAGGGTTCTCTATTGTTTCTCAATAATAAATAGTCCCTCAAGCCTCATTGTAACTGAGTTCAGAGTCCTATAGCCACCACATCTCTTCTCAGAGATAACTACCAGCGCCCTAGCTATTTTTATTTCCATTCTATCTGTAAGAAAATTTCAGTTCTTCGATATTAATGAAATGAAGTGTTATTTCCGCTTCATCTTTGTATTTATGGTTATATGTTTCTTCTGTTGTGTTCCTGCATAAATCCCGATCAGCTATTTCTGCAATCTTGGAGGATGTCTTTAAACAATAAATTGTATACTTTGATTTCTTTGAAATAACAAGTATACATTTTTTTATGTGGGAAAACAAATAATAATAATATAATAATATAATGTTAATATTGTAATATTGTAATATCAAAATAAAATTACAATCAATGATTAACCTTCCATATCAATTCATCCAAATTTTAAACCACAAACTAATAATTAACTTATTGCATGATCTCATCCAAATACTAGCTTTAGGTAGATTTGAAAATTGGACCAATTAATTTCTTTGGCTATGAAACTGTTGTAGCCCCTACAACACCCTCCAAAAAGATCACCATTTCAAATTTTTGGAGCCCCTTAAAACTAAAGAGAAACTATTAAGTCGCCAAGTCGCCAAGTCGCCAAGTCGCAAAGTTAAACTATTTATGAAAACTGTGACCCCGCGACCTTGCGACCCGCAACCCCAGGTTGCCAGGTCGCTAGGTCGCAAGGTCGCAAATCCCCAACTTTAACGAAAAGTGCGACCCAACGA